>JACXGM010020806.1:0-17605 GCA_016801145.1 Umbra pygmaea | reverse complement strand
TTTGGGATAAATATTTAATAAAACATAAAATTCAATGACCCAGGATGTTGGATTTCATTCATCCATGTTGTAGCCATGGGTCTGCTGAGTCCAGAACCATAAGGCACTTCACTGTAGGTCAAAGTATGACCTTTCTAGAGGCTAAAAAGTCAACTATATGCCAGGCGGACCTAAAACCTTTTAGACCTTGTAGGGTTAATTAGTTGATTCAGATGATTAGGTTAATAGCTCGTTTAGAGACCCTTTTCATGATATGTTAATTCTTTGAGATAGGAATTTTGGTTTTTCATGAGCTGTATGCCAAAATCATCAGTATTAAAACAATAAATAACCTGAAATATTTCAGTTGGTGTGCAATGAATCTAAAATGTATGAAAGTTTAATTTTTATCATTACATTATGGAAAATAATGAACACATTTATCACAATATACTAATTTTTTGAGAAGGACCTGTATATCTAATATTACAAAACAAGCAGGTATAAGCAAGGCCACCAGGGAGAGAAAGTATCTTAAACTGGAATTGATGTAACTTGTATTACACACACACATTATGTCTCCTGTGGGCTGCTGCATTATTTTCCATTTCAGTAAGGGGTCTTCACCTCAAAGACTTTGATGGGGGGCAGGATTTCCTATTTTAAAACTCAATACTACTAATATTTATTTATTACATTATTTGGAGAAATAAGCCCCCTAAAAATTTGAAAGTTGTTGACCCTCCCTCCCTAAACTAAATACATATTTTTACAACACACTCCCTGAGCATTTGACAAAGAAATACATCATCCCCATAGAAAATAAAGATGAAAAAGGAAGATATGATGCATTTGGTCTCAATGACAAAGACCTGCTCAACAATATGAACATGAATCCAAATATGCAGGCCTAGATCATGTGCTGATTTGTTTCCATGTGATAACATAAAATAGACATACACATAAAATAGACATCCATATACTGTATCAAGGACAAGCAAGGCATTTTGAGGGGCATATGTTGGTCCTGCACTAAATGTGATGAATATATGCAATTCATACTTTGCAGTCATGTGATTTCTCTGGATACCTGGCGGGCAAGAAACGCTAAGAAAATTGTGATGAACAGTGGCCAGCCAGGGGAATTGCAGCCTTACAGATTTCCAATACTACAATCAATCAACTATTTAGACCATATGTCACCAAATGTTAAAATTAGACATCATGAAAAGATTAACATACTCAGAACTTGTGATCCATACACAGCACCTGCTGATGGTTTCATTGCTTTGAAGCTTGCAACGTTTTTCCCAGACTTGGAGTTTGGAGATATTTACATCGGAGAATCCGTCACCTTAAACTGCACAAAAAATGAAAGCTTACAAAAGCACAGTATGGATAGCTATCTTTTTTTCAAGAGTGGATGGGTTAACAACGCTGTCATAGGTGAAAAACAGGAACATCTTTATAATCAAAGCAAAAGAGTTACTAGTAGTTAGCTAGCTTCCCGCTAACATTTGCTAATCTGTTCCATCATATGAAGTCTTCATCTGAATACATACACCCTGCTTACGCTGAAATGTCCCGGTTTACACCATCCACTATGAAATTGTTCCGGTTGTCAGCGATTACAACCTTAATTATATTATTATAGTCTTATTATAGCCCGGTCATTAACTAAATACATGTAGGAAGATAGATAACGCATCCATCGTATGATTTTAACAATGTGTGTGCGTGCATGTATGTCAGTCACTACTCTATCAAATGAGATTATGTGTGTGTCACATCCTGCCCAGCAGATGGCAGGTGTGCTGTAAATAAGAAATTGTTCTTAGTCAACTTACCTGGTTAAATAAAGGTTAAATAAAAAATAAATAAAAAGTACTGAGACCATGGACTCATGTATTGTTTTG
The DNA here is from genome assembly GCA_016801145.1 of Umbra pygmaea. Taxonomy (NCBI): domain Eukaryota; kingdom Metazoa; phylum Chordata; class Actinopteri; order Esociformes; family Umbridae; genus Umbra; species Umbra pygmaea. The sequence goes on along the minus strand of JACXGM010020806.1, from coordinate 15,710 downwards.
TTTCAATTTTATGTTGAGTTTATTGGATTTTGCTATTATGCCATCCATTGCATGACGTTATTAGTTGTTGATTACATTACCGTTGGTGTTGTGTACGGTTCCAGGTTCTACGATACGGGATGTGAAAGTGAGTCATTTGTATATAGTGTAAGCGTACTTCTATATACGATTCATGGTAAGCCATTCAGCGTCTGTGCCGCTGATGAAAGAGCACATAGGCTTGTCGTACATTAGTAAGTTGTACCACCTTCTATAAAGTGTACCCTGCATCCATTGTGTATATCCTGGACCGGTGAACAAATATCCTACGATCTACAACCACCTTCTGCCAGCCTGTTTATCCCCCTCTCGACATCACACCACATGGAAATCATGACAGAAATGACCAACCTTAATACCAGAGAGATTTTGGGATTGCAGGAGAGCCGGGCTGAACTCTCTCCATTTTCCAGCTGCCGGAGAGGAGCGCAGTCTGCACCAGAGGCGCTTGAAGAGGAGCTCTCAGCGTGGCGCAGCCAAAATGTCCCAGAGGAAATTTTCGGGGGGGAGCTACGACGTGGTGATGGGCTGTTCCATCCATCTTGGCCCAGCACCCATCCTCCTGTACAAGGGGAGCTCCAGCAGACAGTGGAGCTGGATGCTGAATTCCAGTGGGCTGTGTTGGCGGCAGAGGCTGCCATAGTGGAGGCCAAAGCTACATGGCTGGCGACGGCAGCAGAGGTGGGCTACCTACGGCTGCTAGTATGGGGAGCTGCGGCCAGGGCTGCCGATAGGAATCTGTGGGCCCGGGACAAATCCCACATTTAGGGCCCCCCGCTAAAAAAAATTACTGTGCAAAAACAACATTTTGGGCCCCCCTCAGGACTGGGCCCGGGACAACATACCCGGTTGTCCCCCCCTATCAGCTGCCCTGGCTGCGGCTATACTGGAGGCTGGACAGCTCCCAAGGCCATCTGGCATGCCGCCAGGTCCCTCTACACAGCCAGCCCCACGACCGCACACTCCACACAGCCAGCTCCTCGACAGCACCCATGTCAGCAAGCAGAGCTACGAAGGTCTGCCGCCGCCACCGCCGGGTTATGAGGATCTGCCGCCGCCGCCGATCTACGAGGGTCTGCCGCCACCGAGCTATGGGGGTCTGCTGCCGCCAAGCTACGGGGGTCTGCCACCGCTGCCAGAGCCTGCCGGAGGTCTGCCGCCGCCACCGGAGCCTGCCGCAGGTCTGCCGCCACCACCGGAGGTCTGCCGTAGGTCTGCCACCGGAGCCTGCCGGAGGTGAGGTCTGCCGCCAGAGCCTGCCAGAGGTCTGCCACCGCCGCGGGTGGTGCATATAGCAGCTGACGTAGGGGGCCTGTTATGGCTGCTACGCCCGCCGGCAAAACCCCTGCCATGGGAGTTTTGGGGCGCTCTCAGGTGCTGTGTGGGGGGGGACTGTTCTGCCCGCTCGCCATCCCTTTACTGTGTTTTGGGGCACCTTTTTCTGTCCTCACCTGGGGGCGGGTCCCTGGGGTGGGGGACTGTCACATCCTGTCCAGCAGATGGCAGGTGTGACCAAGTACTGAGACCATGGACTCATGTATTGTTTAGTTTCAATTGTATGTTGAGTTTTTTATTAGATTTTGATATTATGCCATCCATTGCATGACATTATTAGTTGTTGATTATATATTGCTTTAAGTGTTGAGTCACCTCTCCCCCAGCTCGGCCATGGCTAAGATAGATGTTAGGTAAGGTTAGAAAAAGTGAGTCCTTTGTATATAGTGTAAGCGTACTTCTATATATACGATTCATGTTTAGCCATTCAGTGTCCGTGCCGCTGATGAAAGAGCACGTAGGCTTGTCGTACATATGTAAGTTGTACCACCTTCTATAAAGTGTACCCTGCACCCATTGTGTATATCCTGGACCGGTGAATAAACATCATATGATCTACAACCACCTTCTGCCAGCCTGTTTATCCCCCTCTTGACATCACACCACATGGAAATCATGACTGTGTGTGTGTGTGTTGTTGGTTAGAATAACACTATACGGTTAGGTTACATGAATTATCATGAATTAATGCATGAATTAATTGATGTATGTATTACTATTACTATCTGGCATGTCGTTTTTCTTTTTAATCACCAACTTTCATATGGTAAAACTGCAACATCCTGCAAGATCACTGATTAGCTTACTAGGTGTTGTTGTTAGGAGAATGATGTTCTTGCCCGCCAGCCAGTATTGTGACATCACGTGCAAAGTATGAATAGGGGGAAGGGAATCTCCTGCAGCTTCTGAGGTTGTGCCCCAAGTTCCCATTAATTAAATGATTGTGGTACCAGTGGAAACAAATGCCAACACATAGCAAATTGGAGGAGGTACAAACAAGGATGGATCGAATAGCCAATAGACAGGTGATTTAGTCTACAGTGTATGTTTAGTTTATGTTCAGCCTGTCAAATTCCTAAATGTTAAATACTAAAATTTAATTAATTATACACAAACCAGTCTTGAACCCCCTGCAGAAGACATTGGACGACCCCGGTGACCACGTCAGGCGCAGCTGAGGAAAGGAGGGGCTGAAGGTACCCGCCTCAACTGAGGTGTAAATGGCGGTGGCCAGGGGTTGTCGCCACATGCAGAGGCTGAGGGTGTGTGGCAGCCAGTACCAGCTGTAGGGTCACTGCGGGCTCAGGGAGCAGTGTTGCTGGTATCAGCTGTAGGGATGGTGCGTGCAACACCGCCAGTAGGGGCTTAGCAGCAGGGGGCAGTGCTGCTAGTGCCAGCCATGGAGAGGGTGGCGAAGCCCCGGTGGTCTCCACTGCCGAAGAAAATAGGTGCCTGAACCAGCTCCCCTGAGGGGACGACCATGACAAGGAGGAAAAGCATGCTGATGTAAATAAACTGAAGTACAGACATTCCACAGTATACTGTAATTTCCTTTATGTTCACACTGATGTTGTGTCAAAAGAGATTGAATAAGTGCCAGTTTATCAGGAAATGACCATACAAGCCTATATAAATCAGTATAATTTGTACACAAATGATATTAGGTGAAATGCTTGGCTATGAACCCCTTTACCTGGTGATGGCAACCATTCCAGTAGAATAATACAAATAATAATAATAAAATACAAACATAGAGCAAAATAAATGCATGAGATTGGTAAAGAATTATAAGGGATTAGCATTAGCCAAAATAAGAAGTATATGTACAGGGATGTTAGAGTTAGAAGCAGAGCAGCAGGATGAGAGCGTGACTACATATGGACATGCGTCACTCTGTGATTGATGATACCTTTGGCCTTTAATTTATTTACTTTTTTCCCATTTGTATCTGCCAAGTTCTATCATTAATTCCATCCCTCCAAAATCCAGAGGTTCAACCATCTTTCCCAGTACACTAACATTGTCTCTTTTCCAGCAGCAACAGTATATCTCATATTGCTATGACACTTAACCAATTATTTGAATTGTTCTGTTGTTAAAAGAGCAGTCCAGCCCCAAAACATGGCAAAGCCATTGTCCAGATACTGTTCCCAACATATAGGACTGTGAGAAAGGCTCACCAATACAAAATGTGGTTCAAACGCTAGGGACCTTTCAGATTTCACTTTTCCTGAAGTTTCTGCGGGTGACCACATTTTTCGAAAACTACAATGTGAGTCATTGTTAACTTTCTCATTTCAATTCCTGATATCAAAACGTGAACGACATTACATTTAAGAACTCATGTTGAAGGTGAGTTAGAAAACATTGTTTGACATCTAGTCAAAACATTGTTTTTACCCATTTTCATTACTTTAAATGACGGTTGCTTATTTTGAAGTCTAAGCTAGTTGAACTGAAGAAAGAAGGAATCTAGAATTTGCACGATCTTGCAGAGTGAAGGGATTCAGGGAAAAATATCTAACATGGAACAATCTGTGATGGTATATCAAGTGAAATGAGTCTGAAAACAGGCACAGGTTATGAAAGGAATTTACTATGTTTTTAACAATTTCAGTAACAAGGGATATTACATATCTCTAAATGACACAACTGTATGAACAGCCCAAGGTAATGTAGGGGAGGTGATGAGATGAGTTGCAGCTGCACACCTAATCTCATCGTGATGAGTTGGATTGTGTTTCCCTGGGCTGCTTGTGTTCAGACCGGTGGATTTAGTAGACTGGCGACTCATCGCTGAAGGGGAGCAGGAGTTGCAGACGTGACACACTCACTGACAAAGACAAGGGGAAACAGAGGTAGTCTCCAATCAATATTCTTTTTAAATGTTTGGTACAATTAACAAATTACAAAACAAACCATTACCCTTTGCACACCTGTTGTTGGCAACCAGCTTTTTACCTCAGTCTGTCATAGAGTCGTCGTCATGTCCATCTAGATACCTAGGGCCTTCCTCCTACCCCTTGTAAAGTAGAGCTGCTGGGTGTGTTTGGTCCCTGTAATGTACCTGACCAAAACATTCTCTGTAGTGCTCTGTGTTCAAGCTCATTGCTGTTCCAGTACCAGGTGGTGATGCAGCATGTCAGGATTCTCTTGATGGTACAACAGTAGAAACTAGTGTTGATCTTGGGCCTCAAGCCAAAGCTTCTCAGCCTCATGAGTGGCAAGAGGTGCTGCTACTGTATACTTCCCAATCTTTTCAGTGAGTGTAGCCCAAGTTTGATCCCAGTTGATGAGGACACAGTTCTCTACCTGCTCCACCTTGGCACCTTTGATAAAGATTGTGACATGCTGTCTTGTTTTCCACCTTGTCTTCCACAATTTGAAACTTTGTTTTACATATATCAAGGGACAGTTTGTTGGCTTGGTGTCATGGCCATTGACCAGATCATTCACCTCTTCCTTAGTTCAAGTCTAAGTTTAATTTATTTGTTACGTGTACGGGAGTCACAGAAGTATTCGCATGTTCAGGGAAAATGTTATGCCATGGCTCAGAACTGCACTCATGATAGTAAAATAGAAAAAAATATTAACATATATAATATATATAATAATATCTAAAGCATATATAGTCTTTACCGGTAACGGCTGGTGGTGATATTGGGTGGGAGTGCTAAATGCATTATACATTATATTGTTATAGCAATTTCTCTTTAACAACACTGTAAAGAATTATCAGCAAGAATGGCGTTATGGCAAACACTCTATGTATCTGTCTTTCTCACATAGACAACCACACACACAATTTGACGAGGACATTTTCTACACATTAGCACATGCCATATGCAAGAATTATGGTATTATAGGCTACATTATAGAACACTATAACACTGTAAAACGTGTGACACTTCTCTCCTCAATAAAATATTCGCAACAAAGTGACAAGCAATTTTATTAGTTAAATATTACTCAATAAAATTAAGTGAACTATAACCAAACACAATTTTATTGAGTAATATTTCATTAATAAATTGCTTGTCACTTTGTTGCCTTAATTTTATTGAGTAGAGAGGTGTCTCACCTTTTAGAGTGTATGCTCTATCTTAGCCTAGAGTCGTGCTCAAAAGTTTTGAGAATAACACAAGTATTGGTCTCCACAAAGTTTGCTGCTTCACTGTTCTTAGATCTTTTTGTCAGTAGTTACTATGGTACGTTAAGTTAATGCAAAGAGTCAACATTTGCATGCTTGGAGTTTGTCAGAATTTGAGGAGCAACCACAAGTTCTCAATTGGATTAAGGTCTGGAGAGTTTCTTGGCCATAGACCCAAAATGTTGATGTTCCCTGAGCAATTTAGTTATCAACTTTGCCTTATGGCAAGGTGCTCCATAATGCTTGGAAAAGCATTGGTCCTCAACAAACTGTTCTTGGATGGTTGGGAGAAGATTCTCTCTGATCTGTTGGTACCATTCTTTATTCATGTCTGTGTTCTTAGGCAAAATTGTTCCCTTGGCTGAGAAGCAACCCAACACATGAATGGTCTCTTTACTGTTTGCATGACACAAGACTGATTGTAGCGCTCACCTTGTCTTCTCTGGACAAAGTGTTTTCCAGATGGCCCATACAATCAGAAAGGGGATTTATCAGAGATAAATCAGAGAAGAAATGATTTTACTCCAGTCCTCAGCAGTCCAATTCCTGTATTGCAGAATATCAGTCTGATGTTTTTCCTGGAGAGAATCAGCTTTTTTGCTGCCCTTCATGACACCAGTCCTAACTCCAAAACACACACCTGCCTGCTGCCAAACTCAATCAGCATGACAGAGTGATCTCCAGCCTTGTCCTTGTCAACATTCTCACCTGTATTAACAAGACAGCCACTGACATGATGGTAGCTGGTCCGTTTGTGGCAAGTTAGCCACTGAAGTTAATTTTCATGGCAAAGAGGGACTTTGCAATTCAATTCATCCGATCCCTCTTCATGACATTCTGGAGTATATGCGTATTGCCATTATCTACACTGAAGCAGCAGACTTTGTGAAAATTTGTATTTGTAAAAATTCTCAAAACTTTTGACCATGACCAGGGACGGACTGGCCATCGGGACGGTCGGGAGTTTTCCCGAACGGCCGGTCCATTCCTGGCCGAATGGGCCGTCTTTTTTTACTTTGACGGCCGGTCAGCCAGTTACAATCTTGGACGTTACTGCTTTCATCATAACTGTTTTGCAATGTGAAACATCATGTCCCCAATAAAACAATTTGGAACAGCAAAAAGTATCGTCATTATAGAAGAGAGACAGGCAATATGTAGACAGGGAAGAGAAAGGAAACGTGCGTGATGATCTTTTAAGAGGTATATAGGCCTGGGCCTACCTTACTTGAAGAGAGCAACATCCTTTCTGGGATGAAAACAGGTGATGTTTGGTGATTTCTGGATGAAGTCCTGCTCAATAGACAGCATAGTCAGTGCGTTCAACTGTCCCATAGTCCATGTTAACTATTCCCAACATTTACAGTGTTACGCTACTTCCAATGTGACATTATTGTTTCTTAAATGTTTGGGATAAATGTTATAGATCCAAAATTCCTTGTTTGGTCCAAGCCGTGTCTCCTCGAAAAGTAACCATATAAACAGAATATTGAATATCTACACCTGCCATTACTTAGCCAGTCTTTTCTTTCAAACCAAGTAACACAGAACGTTTTGGTCATTTCTACTTTTCTGTTCCAAGTCTTTTTATGACCAATTTATCCTCTAAAGACAACCAAAAAATGGATGAGAAAGCAAATAATCCACCTCATGCATTACGCTAACTTCCACCATTTCCACATTCAATCACTCTTCTTAATCTCACACAACAACCACTAGCACCTGACTATTCTGACTGTACATCTTATTTCATTGGTTAAGCCAGTGGCCTGTGGGCGGAATGAGTTTAGCCCAAACGAGCAGCAAACCAAGGGGGTGTGCCGCTTAACACAAAGATGAAAAGAATGCTGACGCTACAGAGTTTGGGCTGTAAAAAATAGCCCATTTAAATATATTGTTTATTCCATGTTCCAAGTCGCTGTATTGATAGGACAGTCTGTGTGATGATAGTCAGTGATTCGAGCCTGACTATGGGTGCTCCGGCTTTCCCCGGACCTACAAACAAGGCAGAGCAAACTGTCATCGGGCTGTCAGGGATTTGGGTTAGATAAGCCAAATCATCTACCCTGCCACGTTGCTCTCCAGCGACTCCTTGTGTGCAGATTGGGTACCTGTAAATTCAATCATGGGAGTATAATTGGTGAGCCTAATCATCCTGTACATAATCTTAATAAAGGCTTCTGTGTTGGATGAGCAGTAAGAAAAGAATCAGCGGCTCTGCAACATATGGTTGGATGAACCATGTGTGGGCCCCTCGCCATCCTGCATCTGAAAAATAAAACAAAAACAAAATAATAATTTGCCTTCTGGCGGCACCTAGATTTGTAGTTCCATTGGGAGCAGTGTGGAGCCAATGACACATTCAGTTAAGTGTCAGATCCTCCGCTGAGCCATTCCGTCAGCAATCTTTTGAGTTTCCATTCCAGGCAGTGATGCCTCCTGTCAGTGTACTCTCGAAGGTGAGAGCCAATTTTATTCAGCCTCCTGAAGTTGTACAGATACTTTCATGCCTTCATCACCATGGTGGATGTGTGCAGTGACCAATCCAGCTTCTCAGAGATGTGGACACTGAGGATCTTGAAGTCTGTCACCCTCTCGATGGCGTCTCCATTCATGAGGATCAGGGGGGTGTTCAGGCTTTCACTCTTGACATTGAGAGAGAGGCTGTTTACCTCTTCCTCAATGTACATTTTACCAGTGGTTGTTTACGTGTTATATATTATTAAACACAAATGACTGATTCATTTCTGGCTACTAGCATGTACAGTAGATGAACATGTACTGTAGACAACTAAGCTAGCAACTTTAGCAACACCTTTAGCTATATTTTACAGGTTAAAATAAGGACATTACATGATGTATTATCTGTCACCCTGGTCTAATTGTATTATTTGCAACTTGTTACGCAATTACGACGCATCACCTACAAATAGAAGAAAATAGTGTATGAAAATTGTTGGGATGTCTAGCTTAAATGGTATACTTGCTAGTAAAACCTACCATCGTCTTTCAGTGCATGTACGTTGTAAGTATGATGAGATTGTATTCCTCCAACTGCTAGAAGTGTCTGATAATAGGGAATGGCCGACAATAGGGGGACATTAGCTATGACAAAAGCCAGCAGGAATGAAGAGACAAACAACCCAGCCACATTGTTATGATTTACTCAATGAAAATATATACATCCTAATTTCTTTACCTGTTATGGTTAGGCGTGAGGTGGTTGTTTTGCTGGGGCATCAGGTGGCTCAGTGGTTCGGGAGTCAGACTTTGATCAGAAATTCCCAACTGGGCCAAATTACATTGTGTCATTGAGCGAGGCACTACTGTAATTTTCTTGAGGGAATGTCCCTGTACTTATAGTAATTCACTCTGGATAAGAGCATCTGCTAAACGACTGAAATGTAAATGTGATTTCACCCTTGTCTTGTTTTCCAATACTTTTTTATTGGTGTAATATTCTTTATTATAACTTTTTTTCATTTTCTACTCTGTGTAATAGTGTGGACCATAACAGTCTCTAACATATATTCCCACCATTCAGCAGTTCTCTATTCTTGATTCAGGGATTTATTGTATAGCAGCAATTACATTTAGCTGCAGCACTTGCAGAAGTCCTGTAACGGTCCTTCCCCCACTTTGGGAGGTAGAAAAGCTCACTCAACACTTAATCAGCCGGTTTGTTCTCAACAAACCATTTCTGTGAGGTGTGCATTTTCAGCTCCTAACAGCCGTAGTCAACCCCCTTTAGTTTCACAGTCCACCTCTTCTCCTGTCCTAGACTCTAAGTGACTCAGCGTTTTCACCGTCTGAAGAGTTCTAATCAATCAGAAAGGCTTCCGGCCCTCTCTCTCCTTGCTCTGTCTCTTTTCCTTTGTTCGCACTCCCCCTATTCCCTGCCCCCCTCTCTCCTGCTCTCTCATACCCATGCTCTCCCCAAACTCCTCTGCTTGCACTCATTTCTCTTACCCCCACTCTCCCCTCTCTCCCTTTGCACTCTCACTTCTTCCCCCCACTATCTCATCACTCCACATAAAATGCTCTCTGTTTCCCTTCTATTTCCTCTCTCCCTTTCCAACAGGTGCTCTCTCAATGAAAAAAGAAAAAAGTGCAGGTCAGAAAGCAGAGCAGAATGCAGGTCAGAACACAGGTCAGAATGCAGAGCAGTACACAGGGCAGAACGCAGGACAGAAGGCAGGGCAGAATGCAGGGCAGAAGGCAGGGCAGAATGCAGGGCAGAAGGCAGGGCAGAAGGCAGGGCAGAAGGCAGGGCAGAAGGCAGGGCAGAACGCAGGATAGAATGCAGGCAGAAGGCAGGGTAGAGCGCAGGGCAGAACGCAAGGCAGAACGCAGGGTAGAACGGAAGGCAGAATGCAGGGTAGAGCGCAGGGCAGAAGGCAGGGCAGAAGGCAGGATAGAATGCAGGCAGAAGGCAGGGTAGAGCGCAGGGCAGAAGGCAGGGTAGAATGCAGGATAGAATGCAGGGCAGAACGCAGTATAGAATGCAGGGCAAAACGCATGATAGAATGCAGGACAGAATGCAGTGTAGAACGCAGGGCAGAACACAGGGTAGAGTTTAAGTTGTTGACTGCCGACATAAATGTCAATGTGTAGCTGAGTTACATCCAATAATATTCCATTTGACTAAATGTTTTCCTTTTTGCTAATGGTTTAAGACTCATACATTTGCTGTTTCTAGGCTGACTGATTATTAAACACTTTGCTTATGACATAATGACATTTTCTTTTACACTAAAGTATTAAACACACTATCACCGTATTGGTATTAAATTACACAGAAACGATGTGTCACTAGTACTGTATTTCAGGAGGTGCTTCATTACGTTAGGAATAACTATCTTCTTTTATGGTGTGATATTTAATTTTTTTATTGCCTGGGGTGAGAAGGAACCTATTTTTCTCAATCCATTCTTTAGTGGCAGGCAAAGGATAACAGATGTAAATATGTGCGGCTTGTGATATCTCAGCACGCAGATGCGCAGCTGTCTGTCGTTCAATTAAACACACATGGCCAGTCGGATTAGTAGCTGCTACTTTTTAAGTTGTCGGATTTACATGTAGATTAGAATTTTTGCTGTATGAGAGAAGTGATCTGTGACCGTGGCTTATCATTGCCTAAGCACATTTAGGTTCAACTGAGCATGTCATACTGTAACTATTCTAAAGGAACGCTAGCTCAGTCAATCCGACACACACACACACATTCGAGGACACACACACACACACAAACTGCACAAAAGGGAAAAGAAAATTGCTGTTGGTGCGGCAGTCCATCTAATCAGTCCGCCATTTACTCAGCCATCCAGCAACCACCTAGCTAGCCTTTCAATCAGCCACCCATTTAACTAGCCAATGAGAAATATTTCCAACAAGCCTGTCATCTAACCAGCCAAGCAGTCAGGAGTCACTTAAGTATTTAGGTATGGCTGTCTTGTGCCAGTCCTGCACCATTCCTGAGGTGGTATAAAATACATCATGCCACATCTAGTGCCGGAACTTCTCTGTGCCCACAGAGCAGATCAATTGCCATCAGGTCCTTGTAAAGCATTGTGTGTGTGTGTGTGTGTGTGTGTGTGTGTGTGTGTGTGTGTGTGTGTGTGTGTGTGTGTGTGTGTCATGTGACAACAAAGAACAAATGACACTTTGCTACAATGTAAAGTAGTGAGTGTACAGCTTGTATAACAGTGAAAATTTGTTGTCGCCTCAAACTAACTCAACACACAGCCATTAAAGCGTAACTCTCGCCAAAATGCAACCTACATGTAAGGTATTTTTTTATGTACCCGAGTCAAACTTTCATAATTAGGACGGAGACACCACTTTCAAGATGTTCCCTATTTTTGGTTTCGGTCAAATCATTTTTTGAACGGGAGTGATAGGGGCACTACTATGATAGCATCAAAATCGCTGTTTTTAAAACACTAAGAAGGCTCAAAACAACATGAAACTTTGCTCGAAGTATCACCAGGGGCTGTACACATGAACTTGCGCAATGAGAACATTGTTTGTATACACAGAGTTTACTAAAATGAAAGGTTTTGTACAGCAGTTTGTGTTTCTGGTGGCTGCCATTTCGCCAGTCAAAAAGTATTTTGTGAGATTTAAGCCTTATGGTCTAAACTGCTGGCAACAAATGTGAGTACACCCCTAAGTGAAAATGTCCAAAATCCCTACCTGGTGTCATGTGACCTATTAGTGTTACAAGGTCTCAGGTGTGAATGTGGAGCAGGTGTGTTAAATTTGGTGTTATCACTCTCACACTCCCTCATACTGGTCATTGAAAGTTCAACATGGCACCTCATGGCAAAGAACTCTCTGAGGATCTGACAAAAAGAAATTGTTGCTCTACATAAAGATGGCCTAGGCTATAAAAGAATTGCGAAGACCCAGAAACTGAGCTGCAGCATGGTGGCCAAGACCATACAGCAGTTTAACAGGACATGTTCCACTCAGAACAGGCCTCCCCATGGTCGACCAAAGAAGTTGAGTGCATGTGCTCAGCGTCAAATCCAGAGGTTGTCTTTTGGAAATAGACATATGAGTGCTTCCAGCAGTGCTAAAAAGGTTGAAGGGGTGGGGTGTCAGCCTGTCAGTGCTCAGACCATGCGCCACACACTGCATCAAATTGGTCTGCATGGCTGTCCCAGAAGGAAGCCTCTTCTAATAATGATTTACAAATAAGGCCACAAAGAGTTTGCAGAAGAGGATTACTGGAACCATGTCCTGTGGTCTGATGAGACCAAGATTAACTTATTTGGTTCAGATGGTGTCAAGCGTGTGTGGCGGCAACCGAGTGAGGAGTACAAAGACAAGTGTGTCTGGCCTATAGTAAAGCATGGTGGTGGGAGTGTCATGGTCTGGGCCTGCATAAATGCTGCCGGCACTTGGGAGCTACAGTTCACTGAGGGAACCATGAATGCCAACATGTGACATACTGAAGAAGAGCATGATCCCCTCCCGTTGAAAACTGGGCCGCAGGGCAGTATTCCAACATGATAACAACCACAAACTCACCTCCAAGATGACCACTGCATTGCTAAAAAAAGCTGAGCGTAAAGGTGAAGGACTGGCCAAGCATGTCTCGAGACCTAAACCCTATTGTGAATCTGTGGGGCATCCTCAAACGGTAGGTGAAAGGTCTCTAATATCCACCAGCTTTGTGATGTCGTCATGGAGGCGGGGAAGAGGACTCCAGTGGTAACCTGTGAAGCTCTGGTGAATTCCATGCCCAAGAGGGTTAAGGCAGTGCTGGAAAATAATGTTGGCCACCACAAAATATTGACACTTTGGGCCCAATTAGGACATTTCCACTTATGGGTGTACTCACATTTGTTGCCAGCAGTTTAGACCTTAATGGCTGTGTGTTGAGTTATTTTGAGAGGACAGCAAATTTACACTGTTATACAAGCTGTACACTCACTACTTTACATTGTAGCAAAGTGTAATTTCTTCAGTGTTGTCACATCAAAAAGTTATAATCAAATATTTATAAAAATGGTTCTCACGTAAGCAACAACTGACCAGTATCTCTACTATCACTCTATTTCTATTAATCTCATTGGTTAATAATGAGAGTTAACAGCTCATCGAAGGATGATAGGTCTGTGCTGTAGAGAAAAGAGATTTCTGGCCCCCTTCATAGATCTTAATATTCATCTCCATCCGTGGCCAGCTTGCAGCATTCCAGGACAGTTTAACTCCTGCCATTTTAAAGATTGATGCCTCTTAAATGCAAAACATTAATATTTTAATAAATATGGCATAAAAGGCTGTAAAAGGCTCTTTCATGAAATATCCAAATGTAAATTTTTTATAAATTTCCGCTGTAATAATTTGCTGAAATATAAGAATAAGACATGCCAGCCACCAATAACCTGACATGTTCATCTGTCAAAGATGGGGGAGAACCTGCATCTTTATGAGGTCCCCAGAAACGAATTTAAATCACATTTAATGGAAAATGTACTGAAATTAATATGAGCGTTTTTATCTGTCCCATTCATTACAACCGTAATCCCTTCACTGTTGTAACTCCACAAGCTTTAAACATGTAATTTCTTTAGGCTAGTTGTCATTTTAGGGGGAGGATCAGCCATGAACCAGTAGACATCATATGTCCGTAAACTATCAATACCAGCATAATCTCAAATCCCTTTAAAAAAAATGCACGAACCCCCACGGCCCACTCTGTACTACACACATGAATTACATAATGTTACATTCTTGTTCACTTGGAGTCTGCTGAAGTATGACTATTGACCTGTGTAGTGCTATGGAGTTGATCCATGGGGCTGTGATTATTAAAGTAACACACACACCACACACACACACACACACACACCACACACACACCACACACACACACACACACACAAACACACACACACAATTATTAGACCAAACAATGAAAAATGTATCTTTTCAGTGTAGATGTGAGCTGTCATGGTAACTCCCTATGTTATTGTCCATCCCCCTTGGGCCTCTGTCAACATGGCTGTGGTTTTCTTTTCATCACTAAATCAACATCTATCTTGTATATATTTCCCAAGGTGAAAATCTGCAATTCAAACAGATGAACATTTCCAAACATGAATAATGCATCACCAAGAACTCCAGACTCAAACTGAAGGATTCTCCATTTAGCCCTCTACTTTTCTCTTTATTCCTTTCTCCACTATTCTTTAATTTCATTGGCGGACAACAATAAGAGGAATGTTGATAAACTGTCTCCCAGGCAATGGTTCCACAACCCAGAAAAGATTCAATGTTTTCAGCTGTATGAAAGTAGAGAATGATGTGGCTATGTTGATATTGAATACTGTAATGACAGATGCTGGGACCCTCAGGTCATTAGCAGGGCATTGTTATTCTCCATTAAATATATTGTGGTACATAAAAATTAGAGGCCTCATTTTCCCCCTTCAACAGAAGACTACAATTTATGCAAATTGTTTGTAGCAAACTAGGCAAGGGCTGACGGAGACAGGGGTGAGAAGGAACTTTAACTTTTCTTACGTAGGCTTCTTTTGCTCAACCTCCCCCATAACTTTCTGTTTTTTGATCAAAATGTCTCTGCTTCATAATGTTTTTAAAGTAGCAGAACAATCCTAATGCTATTTCTTGGTTACAATGTTATCTTTCTCTTTATTTTGGGAAGTAGCATAAGCAGGGCATAGTTTTTACACATCGAGGCAAAACAAGTTTTTTTTTAACTGATCTAATTCTGATCTAATCTTGATGCTGTCACGCATTATCCTGAGTTGCTGAAAAAGAACACACATTTGTCTGCTTGTCTGCAAATTATCATGCAAGTAGGCTATCACATAATTTGACAGACAGCACATGATGGAAATGAGCAAGAGTTCAATGGGCAGCTATTTCATAGCCGGCGGCAACCAGATTTTGTGATTTGGTTGTTCTTTCTCCATGACACAATGGACCTTTTCCATAGGAAAGTTATGTTTTCATGGAGCCGAGGCATGGTTTATGCACAGCCTAATCTGAGTCAAATGCTGACATAAAGTAATTTTTTATGCTTTTAAAGGGGTACAATGAATAATTAATTCTGCATGAGGAAACTAGCTAAACTGCAGTAAAAACCAATGAGTATTAGAGTGAGTTTGCTATTGGGTGGCACATATATTTTTAGCAAAATGTTGCTATTATTGGGGAGGCATCAATACATGCTTCTAACATTGGGGGGACATTTTACATTTGTATATCTTAGTCATTTAGCAGACACATCGACTCAGTATTTCAGTTCAGTATTTATGGAATGGACCACCAGAGGAAAATAGGGGAGGGTCAGGTCTTTTTATTGTTTGTTGAGGGGAGGGTCACCCAATGTTTTTTAATCTAAAGGTTCCCCCAACCTTTGTATTCATGAAAACAAAAAAATGTCAAAGTGGCTTGTTTGGTACTGTAGTGGGAAATGTACGTTTATAGGACCAAATAATGACTCATTCAACAGCTGGATTCCCATCACACCTCATCTAACAAAAGAGTTCTTGGGATGTATTAAGATTCATGGAAATGGGGCAAACCCCCCACTGGAGCACGACAGACATGCCCAAGGTTGATGCTTAACAGATCAATGTATGTCACACAATTAAGCCTGTACATATGTGATTTTGGTTTTGATCCACCCATAGAGTTTGGTATTATT
>JACXGM010020805.1:0-17605 GCA_016801145.1 Umbra pygmaea | reverse complement strand
TAATTTTGCGCTTTCTTTTTCCGTAGGGAGATCCATGATAGATACGGGCCCATTGTTTGCTCTTATAGAGGCACGCTAATAGAGGGCGGAGTATGCGCTGATAGCGTAATGGGTATCGGGTTTGATAAATACTTCGCTAAATGTGGAAGCATAGCGTGCGCAATTACCGAACTCGCATACACAGACGCAGCGCAAACAGTGCTTGTGTTAGTAAATCAGGCCCTTAGTATGGTCTCATATATACATGTGTGAGTCCAAACTGACAGGGTTAATTTAACACTGGATAATTAGCTGTGTACCTCTCCAGCCTCTCTTAGTCTCCTCTCCTCTGACTCACCGTCCCAAGAGCAAGACTCTGTTCCATGGAGGACTAGGCTTTCAGCATTGCTGCCCCCAAAAACTGCAACTCTCCTTTTAGCCGCACGCAGCTCAGACTCTACACCATGTTCAAAAACAAACTCAAGACTTAGTTGTTCAGCTTGGCTTTCTACTGAACACATAATCTATTATTTTTATTTTATTGTTTTCTATTACTGTTTAGTGTCCTTGGGTTTTTTAGAGGGCTCTTTAATTGTTAATGTATTGTTAGTTTTATTATTGTTTTCATCCTTCAAAAAAGAGGGTAATAGTTGAGTCACAAGTCATTTGTGCTTGAGACCGAACCGAGTCACAATAGCTATGGTTGAGGTTTTAGTCATGAAATCTATGTGGCTTAGTCAAACTGCCATACACAGAGTTTCTTAACTACTTCGGGATCACCCCTATTTTGTCAAATTCTCCCTGAAATAACATACCCAAAGTAGACCTCTTATTACACCGGACCTGAGGCAAGGACAAACATATGGTTGATATTTTTTTAAAGGAAAGACTTTGATTTTTTTGTATATGTAGAACCCTTTCAAAATAAATATACACAGTGAATTTTCCACAAGATGAAATAAAGAAAATGCGTAATTGTTTTTTGTTTTTATTTTTCTACATCCTCTTTGAAAGAACCCTACAAAGCCATATATTGAGATAGGAGGGCATATATTGAGACGAACAACAAATCTATTTCATAAATGATCTCTGTCGATCTTCAGTTACAATTGTTAATCTTGCACATTTTTAAGATCTCTGTTTCATAAGGATGACATATATGCCGAAATTGCTGAGCTGTTTGACACTTTTCACATCCATCTTTTGTTCAGAAAGTTTTTTATTTATTTACTGATACATTTGGAAATGGTCCGGTCAAGAAATTACAATTTTCACATAACAAGATGGATTTTACCTGGGAAAACTATGCTTTATGTCATTACTGGTATCATTTGATGACCAAAAGAAGGATTTACGACTGTAAGTACTATTGTTTTTAGTACAATATGTTTATTTCTCAATGTGGTTTCCTGTATTTCCTAAGTAAAATGTCATTGTTTTCAAGACGGGTAGCTGATATTAAGTAGTCGTAACGTTGTGGATTTTATAGCTACATTTAAACTGAGATATTTGCTAGAACCCCAAAATTCTACGCTTTAAGGACATAAGACATTTATATGCAACCTAAAAAATGAGGGTGTTAGCCATGTTTCTTATCGACATTCGATTTTATTTGAGGTACAAAAACGGCTAGCTGAGTGAACAAGCGAACAGCTTTTGTTACTGGCTATTTACGTCACATTATGAATAATAATGATCTCATTGTCATGGCTATTTTAAAACCAATGTATTTGCTAGAACCCCAAAATTCTAAGCTTTAAGGACATATGAGACATGTGCATTTGTGAGCTTTGATTTTATTCCTTCCCTATTTTCTATAAAGTGAAAAAAATACATCATTGTTTTCAAGATGCCTAGCTAACATTAAGTAGTCGTAACGTTGTGAATTTTATATATGACCTAAAAATGTTAGCCTTGTTTCTAGTTTGACATCACATTTAATTTGAGGCGCATGTGTACAAGGCACATAGCTCACATTATAAGGTGAAACGATTATTTTGTTATGGAGACATTTGCTACATTCCTGAGTGTCTAAGCTTTCTGTGGATATATAATATGTATATATAACCTAAAATTAGCAAGGCAAGTTTATTTATATAGCACATTTCATACACAATGGCAATTCAAGGTGCTTAACATAAACAGGAAAACAAAAAAATTTAAAACAGATGAAATTAAAGCAATTAAAATACAAGTGAAAAACAGTTTGAAAATAGTACAGTTTAAGAAATAAAAGAGACTGAACGAACCATTTAAAATATAGTGCATTCAGTTCGGACTTAGCACAGTGTTCATTCAGTAAATGCGTAGCTAAACAGATGTGTTTTGAGTTTGGATTCAAAGGTGACTACTATTGGAGCACATCTGATCTCTTCTGGGAGCTGGTTCCAGCTGCGGCTGGCATAGTAGCTAAAAGCAGATTTTCTGCATTTTGTCTGAATCCTTGGTATCTCTAGCTGATCTAATCCTGATGATCTGAGTGGTGTGTTGGGTTTATATTCAATTAGGATATCTGCAATGTATTTAGGTCCTAGGCCATTGAGTGATTTATATACCAGTAATAATACTTTAAAGTCTATCCTAAATGTGACTGGGAGCCAGTGTAGAGACCTGAGGACTGGCGTGATATGTTCATATTTCCTGGTTCTGCTTAGAATCCTGGCAGCAGTATTCTGTATGAGCTGTAGCTGTCTTATGGTCTTTTTGGGAAGACCAGTGAGGAGGCCATTACAATAATCCACCCTGCTGGTGATAAAAGCATGAACAAGTTTCTCTAAGTCTTGTCTGGAAACAAAGCATCTAATTCTTGAGATATTTTTAAGAGGATAATATGCTAATTTAGTTATTGCTTTAACATGACTACTGAAACTAAGGTCCGACTCCAGAGTCACACCAAGATTCCGGACTTGATCTTTAGTTGTTTGACCCCTAGCATTAAAGGTATGCATTCACCTTGAGAACCTTATCTTTGTTTCCAAATGCAATGACTTCGGTTTTCTCTTTGTTTAACTGAAGAAAGTTTTGGCACATCCAAGTGTTGATTTCATCAATGCATTGGCATAGGGAGTCAATGGGGCTGTAGTCGTTAGGCGATAGGGCTAAGTAGATCTGGGTGTCATCTGCATAGCTGTGGTAAGCAATTTGTTTCTTTCTCATTATTTGGCCCAGTGGGAGCATATACAGGTTGAATAGGAGTGGTGCAAGAATTGAGCCTTGTGGGACTCCACATGTCATGGATGTCCACTCAGACTTATGGTTGCCTATACTCACATAGTAACCTCTTGCTTCTAGGTATGACCTGAACCATTTTAGGACCATCCCAGAAAGCCAGACCCAGTTTTCCAGCCTGTCAAGAAGTATGTTGTGGTCGACAGTGTCAAATGCCAGCACTGATAGTTTGCCTGTATCTGTATTAAGGCGAATATCATTTATTATCTTTACGAGCGCTGTCTCTGTGCTGTGATTTGGTCGGAAGCCAGATTGAAAATTGTCAAGGTGTCCATTTAAGCTTAAGAATATGTTCAGCTGATTGAAAACAACTTTTTCAATGATCTTGCCTATGAGATTGGTCTGTAGTTGCTCAGTACGGTGTGATCCAAATTGCTCTTTTTCAGGAGGGGTTTAACAACTGCAGTTTTTAGGGACTTTGGAAAAGTCCCAGAAAGAAGTGAGGAATTTACCAATTCTAGGAGATCTGCTTCTAAACAGTTAAACACACTTTTAAAAAAAGATGTGGGAAGTGTGTCAAGGGCGCAGGTTGATGTTTTAAGGTGCTGTACTGTATTTTCCAGAATGTTACCATTAAGTGCTTCAAAAACAGACATAGTGACTCATTTCTGAGGTTGTGGTCTGATCTGTCTGACCTCAGCACAACTCAAAGATGTGCTGATCACCTTTGGACTTGTGAACTTCTATTCCAGTTGTTTTCTTTGGGGGGGGGGGGTCTGCAGGTTAACAGGTTAATGAATTCCCTGCATTCTTATCTGGCCTAGTATTCATGGCAGATAATATTGTAATTTGTGGTGATTTTAACCTTCATATGGATAACTCAAATAACCCTCTCCAAAAGGATTTAGAGCAATAATTGACTCATTGGTATTTGTCCAACACCTCTCAGGACCTACACACTGCCATAGTCACACGTTGGACCATGTTTTGTCTCACAGAATAAATGTTGTAGAACTCAGTGTTTATCCTCATACTCCAGGATTTTCAGACCACCATTTGAATACATTTACTGTCACATTAGTTACTCTAATTGGAACCCAACCGGGGACTTTTAAGAGCCAAAATATAAATTCTGACAACTCAAAGGTCCTTGAATGCCCTTCTTGACCCAATCTACCATACCTATGATGTCAGATTTGACACATCTGTGACTGATATAACTGAAGATTTACACCTAACGCTGTGTAGTACCCTAGATGTCGTTGTACCGCTAAAAACTGAATATACATGCAACAAGAAACTTGCTCCCTGTTATAAAAAAACGGCAGAGCCCTAAATTACCTAAATGCACTCACTTCTGCTTGATCAGTCTGAGATTGCTCCAAACAATCAGCATCTTGGATTAGGAAGAAAATTTGATTTTTTTAATCCTGTATCCATAAAATTGGAAACGCAGCACTAGGAATTATGCTGGATTCTAGTCATCCCGCACACAATCTCTTCTTCAGTCTTCCATCAGGGAGATGTTTGCGGAGTATCCCAACGTGCACATCACGTTGTAGGGATAGTTTTTACCCACAGGCAATAAGGTTATTGGATGATCGTACAACAGGAACAAGGGCTAAGGTTTGAGCCTAGTTTTTATGTTTAAGGTGTTTTGATGTTTTAAATATATTTATAATTGTCACTTATTGATTGGCATTGAGAGAGTGCCAAGGCACATTGTATTTCACTGATGTGGTACTGCTGTGGTACTCTGTACTTGAAATCTTTCACTAAAATTGTAAAGGTCCCAATGTCTTCCAGCTGTCAACTGGACCCTATTCCAACTAAATTACTAAAGGAGTTACTCCCTGTGCTTGGCCCGCATATGCAAAAAATTCTAAATGTCTCCCTAGTCTCTGGTTGTGTAACAAATTCCCTATAATTGGCTGGGGGGAAGCCACTTTTTAAAAAGCCTAACCTTGACCAAGAAAGGCTAAATAACTAGCAGCTTATTTCGGCTCTACCATTTCTCTCAATCATATTAGTAAAAGTTGTTGCCCAGCAACTCAGTGCATTCCTAAATACTAATACTACTTACAAAAAGCTCCAGTCTGGGTTTAGACCTTATCATAGTACTGATACTGCGATTGGAAACCTATATCGAGCTACGTGGATATGTTCTGGCATGGTTCAGATCATATCTATTGGAAAGAGATTAGTTTGTATCTGTGGATGGTCTATCCTCCAAAAAAAATCTATCAATGTCAACTTGACACAAGTCAGTGAAAAAGAGATAAGCCTCAAAACTACACACCCTAGAAGCCTGTGTTTTGGAAATAAAGAATTGGACACTTAAGTACCATGAGGTACAAAACTGTACTTAAAGGTATGCTGGTCGAATAAGTAAACTCAAAGTTACAAAGGTGATCCTTAGGGCACTAAATGTGTACAGTTTTGTCTCTCAGGGTACAAAAGTGTCCCATTAGAGGTACAGATATCAATGGTAAAAATATGGACCCATGCTGAAAGGTACAATATTTGTACCTCAGAAAGGTACAGCCCCAGTGACAAGCTTAGGTACATTCTTGTACCTTCATTTCTGAGAGTGAGAATGTTACACCACATTAAAGGAACACTTCAGATGCCTAACAGCTCAAAATTGTTGTGCCGGTCATATTTCCGACACAAAAAATACCTTCTCAGTACATTCCATAATTCCCAAAAGCCACCGTAGGTTTTCAAAAAACATTTTTGAAAATACATCTAGAATCGAGATACATTTGGTTGACTTCCTGATATTTATTTTTCCCATTTTATTCTCCTGTCGACTCGATTCAAAGATTGACTCACTTCAAAACTAACATTTGGTAACATGTTTCAGTGATGTCAACAAAGATTTTTAGAAAACATATGGTGGCTGAGTTGGGAATTAGCCAACGTGATGGGAAGGTGTTATTTTGACTTTTTAGTGTTCTGGAAATGTTCATTTAAGTTTAATTTGGGAAATTTTGTGAAAACATGAGTTCTCTTGTCAAATATTAGCATTTTATAACGTCCTTTATAAAACTTACTTGAACTTGCTGGATTGGGAATAGGTTATTTAAATGTGAACTGTTGTTTTAGAATTTCAACTAGCTTCCAAATGAAGAATTAAGTCAACATAAGGATTTTTCTAAGTAATATACTGTTTTTAAATATACACAACAATAATTAACATAATACACAACTCAGAAAAAGAACAATATTATCTGGGCTAGTATATTTTGGTGTGCTCAAGATTAATTTGTAACAGGCAGCCTGCATGTTTTACATAAAACTATTATTTTCAAGAGACATGGGTAGGGCTACTGTTCTTTGTTGCTTGACAGGCATGTTTTATTATATTTTCTAATTGGCAGAACAAAGGTAGCAGCAAATTGTGGGATGGTGAGATTGTTTTGATCTGATTTCCCTGTTTCCCATTATTATTATATATTGTCTTTATGTAACCAACTGAAATAATTGCAGAGTGAGCTATTTGCAAAGAAAAGCACACTTTAAAGTTCAAATGGTGCCTACGTTTGATAGGCTATAGGGGAAAGCTGAATAGTTTGTAACAGATAGTGGGTAAATGGGAGAAAGACAGTGTTGTGCAATGTAATGTCATTTGTTGTAGACTCAAGCCTAAGAGGATTAGAGCTTACATGCCTACATGCATGCACAGCGACTTTTCAAACCTCTTTAGCAACTTTTAGCAACCTCTAGACAAATCTAGGGACTTTTTGACAAAACTTAGCTACCTTCCGTCGAAGAAAATCACCAGTACTGCCCTGCGAGCATTGTCTTGCTGTCCTGCCTGGACTCGAAGGCACACCTCTCTTTGCATCTACTCTGTTCAGTGAGAGAGGTAAGCTGCTTGAGCAGGCGAAAAGGCAGAGCAGTACAATGAGTTGACCACATGGCAGCTGACATAGACATGAAGGAGCTGCACATGTACAAACAACATTGTCAGGACCAATCACAAATCTGTATGTTTGCCCTTTTGTTTCAATTTAGTTTTAGTTTATTTTTATTCTTCTTATAAACTTAATCAAAATTGATAGACATTAGTTCACTCCTCCTTCTGTCGTGTCCAGAATCTTATATTTGTGGAAGTGGTGACGTCACAAATATGCTAATTAGCGGATGATGTCATCTAGTGACATTTAGCGACTTTTTGAGCTGGCTTTAATTACTTTCCATTGAAACTAGTTGGCATCACAGTTGTTCCCCACTAGCAGTTTATCTGCTGATTGCATGGATTAATATTCCGGTTAATTACGGTGTCAGTGTTCACCTGAAAGTGTCATCTGGCTTTTAGTGAAAATTTGCCTAGAGCTAGTGAGAATAAAATTTAATAAAAGTTTAAATAGTTTAAAATAGTTTAAATAGTTCATGTAACATCTCCTAAATATGTCCTAGTAATTTTAAGATTGCCTACAATTTTTTTATCACAGAACACAATGATGCACTCATAACTAATAAAAAAAATCAGTTTAGATATTGTCACGGTTATGGCTGTATTCGGAGAGAGGGAGACTTGAGCAGACAGTACGTGGCAAACATTCATGCTTTATTCCATGCATGTTGAGATCCCGTGTAACATAATACATTGCATAAAGGGCGCGCTTACTACCAGACCTAATTATACTCGTACTCTTTACAGTGGTACGGACACTGGAAGTAAAATCTGAATGCAGAGCTAACACCTAAATAATACACACTAACACATTTAGCAACACACTTGCTTGTGGCTCAGAGATTTTCTCAAACAACATGAACAATGGAACTCAATAAAACTCCTGATATGCTCAGGGAAGCAGCATATACAACGCTAACACAACAACACAGAATAACACAACTTACAGGGGGTAAAACCTCCAACAATGTTCCACACCTCCTGGTTTCAGGGCTGCTTATATAAGGATCTTAGATCACATAGCTAGACACAGCTGTTCGTCCTTTGTAATCAGAACCTTTTACTTGAGTCTAGCCTTTTTCCAGTCCCTACTACATTACCCAGCAGCCCTGGCCAGGAAGAGGCGTGGCAACCCTGAAAGGGGACATGTATCAAAATAAAAGCACAACACAACCACCATGCAAAAGCACTGAATGAAAAGGGGAATAAACATAAAAATGGAACTAAACAAAAACAGGAAATCTAATATACAATAAAGGAGTCCATGCTCAGTCCAGTATGCCAGCCCCCACTGGGGTGGGCGTTACAGATATGCAATCTTTTGTGAAAGCTTTTATAGCTTATAATGCAAATCATCGTTGTTTGACTGAAAGATGTATGAAGATAATGCAGTAAATAAATTGCTGTTTTTCACAGTGTGCAATGCCAATGAGCCGTTTACAAAGATCCATTCATTCGCCAACGACCCATCACAACTTTTGTATGCTGTCACACAGCCTATGTGTCCTGGGTGTAGCCATCTTTTCCACTGCACAATCGCATTGGAAAGCAGTCTCCCATTTATATTCTACTTATTTCAATACACAATAATACACAATATGTCAGGGACACCAGTGGTAGAAGGCAATTCTGAGTCACAAGTCCATGTCACAAATGCACAAGTCCGATTCGAGTCACAAGCCATCAAAATCGGGACTTGAGTCGAACTTGAGTTTGAGTCCTGGATACGAGTACTACAACCCTGTCAAAAAACTGTGAATGGAATTTGAGGATAGCAAAAGTAACTCTTACTCTCTTTCCTGTATTTTCCATTTTAGGCAACATTTAAGGCTTCCAAGTTTGCAGTTTCTCCAGATCTCAACTTTGTTCTTCTGGGTTACGACGTGAAACAGGTAAGATATTCTTAATCTGACATGTTTAAAGATGATGTCAAAAGGATGCACAAAATTTGCTCACCATCCAAATCTTGTAGTTCAAGCCAATCATAATATTTTTTAAATAAAATAAATATAAAGTAAACTGTTAAACTGAGGTACAGTACCAAACACAAATATTTCACCTTCATATGATAAAAGGTTTGGAGAATGATTGGTGTTGGGTCTGCTGTATGCCTGTGTCCTTTTTTTCCACAATTTATCTTTACCATGTATTCTTATTTGTTACTCTGTGAAGGATATTAGACACAAACAAGGCACAGAGAATGATAAAAACAAAGGACACCTAGTCCCTGTAAAGACTTTCCTGCACAATTTGGTAACCTCATGATGTTGGCCTTGATCTCGCTAATTATATTATAATTGGGATAGTGCTGCCCGAAAGTATAGGCTAAAGGTTTCCGTGTTGTATGAGCAGTGTGAAAATAATCAGCCGGCACTGCGACGTGGTTGGATGAGTCATGTGAGCGCCCCTCACCCTTCTGAATTTGTCCAAGGAGTTGCAGAGCTTCCGACACAGCAGGATCCATGGGAATTGTAGAAGACCAATTGGGAGGGGAGAAAAACAGGAAAAAATAAAAAATGTAATTGTTTGGATGAATAATGTGGAAAGGTAACTGCAATCAAAGGTGGAACAATTTTCTTTCTCCTCATGTCTTATCCCATGTTTACTGTTATTAAGTTCAGAGTGACCTTGAAGCATTTTGTAAATCTTTGGCTATTTTGCTCCATTTACATTTTCAACTGAAGGTCCAGAAAGAGCTTTTTGAGCTTTTTCAGTCTAAAACATAGATCATTAACAAGATAAATGTGCCTTGTTTTATATAATAATTTCATTAGCATCTATATTTACTTTGCCTTGTACCCAGAGATGTTCAGGGAGAGGACTGTGGGCATGAAAAAAGGAATTAATGTATCCCAAAGTATAGAATGCAAGTGGAGGCCAAACTTAGTTTACTGAACACAAGAAGAGCAACATAGAATAAACAGGAATCTTTGACCTATAGCAAGACACAGACAAAAAAACTACTCAAACTGAGAAAATATGGAACTACATATATTGAGGGTAATGAGGATAATCCGAGTGTGCATAATTACAATCACAGTATCTAAGTCCAGGTGTGTGTAATGACAATGGAATCGGGCCTGAGTCGGCTCCTACCAATTACCACAAACAAACTAAAGTTACACAAAATAACCAAAACATACCCCAAACTACCCAGAACTACCTAGAATGGAATACCCAAAAGCACCCAAAAAACACAAAACTACCCAAAAGAACACAAAACTACCCAATTGAACACAAAAATACCCCAAAAACAACAATACCCCAAATAACACAAAAGAATCCAAAGGCACACAACTCCCTAGAAGAACCCAAAACCAGTGCTTGAAGTGGGCCAGTGCTCACCGGTACGACCACCAGACACGTTGAATTTGTTGTGCCAGAAGACATTCATTTTCAATGGAGCAGTCCGCAATGGTGTCTTTGGCTTGCTGTGTTTGCCTTGCGTTCTTGCAATGCAGTGAGATTAATGTACTGCATGCCTTCAAAATGTGAACTTGTGCATTGCATTACTGTTGAGGTGGTACAACCGGAAGTTTGGAAGTAGACACAAATAGACACAAACTATATCAGTAATTAAAATACAGTCTCAATCGAACTGGCAATTTATTTTGGAAAAACTGCATGGTGTTTCAAGTCATAATTGAAAAACAAATTTCCTTATTTGCTGTGATCTGCAATTATCTATATATAGCTTCCACTCTCCATAAGATTATTTATACTGACACAGTATGGCCTGGTAGAAATTGTGCTTTGATTATATTTGTCAGGGAACCAAGTGAAAGCAAAAAATATCTTCTCAACATGTCAACTAGTTGGACAGCAAATGCGAAAATATTGTGCAACCAATGCAGTGAATTTCGCAAAACAGCTCTGTAGAAAAATGTGAGCTAGTTTTTGATGTGTCTGGTGGACGTCCCGCATTGTTTTACGATTTAGCGTACTGGGTGACTTGGTATGTATAATTTTCCATCTTCAAGGACTATAATTGCATGGACTGGTCGTTTGGTGGATGGCCTATAGCCTTCCGCACGTTGGTTAATGTAGTTACCAACCATCAGTTTTGCTGTGAGTCCTTAACCCTTTACCCAGGATGTATTGACTGATGCAAATCGACTCCCCGCAAATTCAATTTAGATGTATCAGAGTATTTCAGATATATGTTGAATGAATTTGTTTACTACATTGCTAAACGTTTACTCACATTTTAAGTACAGCTCAGCTGTGTGTAAGATGGTGGGGATATGCGTGAAATAAACATGGAAACTTGCGACTTTCATGAATTTAAGAGAGCGGTTGTTTCTCTGAATGGAGCGAGAATGGTTCGATAAATACTTAGGAAAGATACAGTGCATCCGGAAATTATTCACAGCGTTTACATTTTTTCCACATTTTGTTATGTTACACCCTTATTCCGAAATGGATGCAATTCATTATGTCCCTCAAAATTCTACAAACAATACACCATAATGACAATGTGAAATTGGTGTGTTTAAAAGTTTAGCAAATAAAAAAACATGTATGTAATGTCACAGCCTCTGCTCAAATCTTTGCTGAAGCACCTTTGGCAGCAATTACAGCCTCAGGTATTTTTCTTTTTGATGCTACAAGCTTGGCACAATTATATTTGGGCAGTTTTTCCCTTTTTTATTTGCAAGACCTCTCAAGCTCCATCAGGTTGGATGGGGAGTGTCGGTGCGCAGCCATTTTCAGATCTCTCCAAAAATGTTCAATCGGGTTCAAGTGTTCAAGTCTGGGCTCTGGCTGGGCAACTCAAGGACATTCACAAAGTTGTCCTGTAGCCACTCCTTTGTTATCTTGGCTGTATGATTAGGGTCAATGTCCTGTTGGAAGATGAACCTTCACCCCAGTCTGAGGTCCAGAGTGCTCTGGAGCAGTTTTTCAGCAAGGATGTGTCTGTAAATTGCCTCATTCATTGCTACATTCATTCCCTCGAGCCTGAGTAGTTGCAGTTCCTGCCACTGAAAAACATGCCCACAGCATGATGCTTCCACCAGCATGCTTCACTGTAGGGTGAAGATCTGTGTCTTTCAAAAAGAGATGCCTGAATGAAAACACTAGGGTGCTATTTATGAATGCTTTATCTTTAACACCAAGCATATCTGTGGACTCTGTTGATTTTCTCCTTGATTCCTTTAACTCAAAAATTAAGAGTGCAATTGATGATATTGCTCCTATGAAAGTCAGGAAGAAAAATTGCAGACAAAAAGCACCTTGGAGAAACTCAACAGCAGTACAAAATATGAAGAGAATATTCAGAAAATCTGAGCGCATGTGGCAGAAGACAAAACTTGTAGTCCATTATGACATCTATAAAAAACCTCTTCATGCTTTCAATGTAGAACTAGGCAAAGCTAGACAAACCTTTTTCTCAAATATTATAAACAGCAACTTTAACAACACACATACTCTTTTTGCTACTGTAGAGAGACTAACAACCCCCCCAGGTCACATTTTCAGTGAAATGCTCTCAGAGAGTAAATGCAGTGAGTTTGCTTCTTTCTTCTCAGAGAAAATCAGTAATATCAGAAAGGTGATCAGCACATCCTTGAGTTGCGCTGAGGTCAGACAAATCAGACCACAACTTCAAAAAGTAGTCACTATGTCTGTTTTCGAAGCAATTAATGGTAACATTCTGGAAAAAAACGTACACCACCTTAAAACATCAACCTGCGACCTTGACACACTTCCCACATTTTTTTTAAGTGTGTTTAACTGTTTAGAAGCAGGACTCCTAGAATTGGCAAATTTCTCACTTCTTTCTGGGACTTTTCCAAAGTCCCTAAAAACTGCAGTTGTTAAGCCCCTCCTGAAAAAGAGCAATTTGGATCACACTGTATTGAGCAACTACAGAGCAATCTCAAATCTCCCTTTTATAGGCAAGATCATTGAAAAAGTTGTTTACAATCAGCTGAACAAATTCTTAAGCTTAAATGGACACTTTGACAATTTTCAATCTGGCTTCCTACCACATCACAGTACAGAGACAGCACTTGTAAAAATAATAAATTATATTTGCCTCAATACAGATTTTCAGTGCTGGTACTACTCGACCTCAGTGCTGCATTTGACACTGTTGACCACAACATACTTCTTGCCAGGCTGGAAAACTGGGTCGTGCCTTCTGAGATGGTCCTAAAATGGTTCAGGTCATACCTAGAAGTTAGAGGTTACTATGTGAGTATACGCAACCATAAGTCTGAGTGGACATCCATGACATGTGGAGTCCCACAAGGCTCAATTCTCATGGTACTCCTATTCAACCTGTATATGCTCCCACTGAGCCAAATAATGAGAAAGAAACAAATTGCTTACCACAGCTATGCAGACGACACCCAGATCTACTTAGCCCTATCACCTAACGACTACAGCCCCATTGACTCACTATGCCAATGCATTGATGAAATTAACAGTTGGATGTGCCAAAACTTTCTTCAGTTAAACAAAGAGAATGATATATCTATGCAATTTAATGTTGCAGCATCACTATATTTATCAGTCTTTACATGAGTCAATCAACTTACATATTAAAATGTCTAGTCAAATGTAAAATATGTCTTTCATTGCTGAAATTTGAGCAGAAAATGCTTGGCAGTGGCAGAGAAAACAGTAGTCCTTTCGTCAGAAATGTTAATCTTAGTTAAACAGTTGTGACGCTGTGTGAACGCGTTCATGTGATTGGCTTATAAGTAAACAATCCCCCACGTAGGGTGCATTCTTGTGATTGGCTAAAACAAGCGAGATATCTGATAGGTTGCAGATCATTCCATGTTTAAAAAAAGTGATGCTCACAGACCGCAAGCAGTTTGTAATCAAGATATATTTGTGTGTGCATCAGAAATACATTTTCGATTCTTGTCCTGTGCATTTCTGAATTTTGTGTGCATTTGTAAATTTTGTTTGCTTTTCTGAGTTGTGTGTGTATTTATGAATTTTGTGTGCATTTGGGAATTTTGTATGTATTTGTTAATCTTCTGTGCTTTTTAAATTTTGTGTGTGCATTTCTGAATTTTGTGCGCCTTTGTGTATCCTGTGTGTGTCTTTATGAATCCTGTGCGTGCATGTATGAATCCTGTGCGTGCATATGTGGATGTAGTGTGTGCATTTATCTTTATTGAGACTCTTTTAGCTCCATACAAATCACCTTTATGTATTTGCCTTTATCTATATATGTCATTTTCTACCGGTCCCTTGTCTGGCCAAGAGAATTGAAGATCTACAGTTAAATCAGTTAATCAATTAGTTAATCAGTTTATTCCTAATGCATACTGATGCCATTTCTGTTTGTAAGTTTGTAAACATCATATTCCTTATCTCTAAACATATTTGTCACTCCCAATAGTGTTTAGCAGTTGCTGAACGGCTACCATCAAAAATCCAATCAGATCATTTAACTCAATTGTCTACTGTTTCTTAAATGTACACTATGCAACTTTAGTAGTTAAAGCAAACAAATAAAAGTTGGACACTAGTATGATTTCAATATGCTTGTTTAAATAGGAAATGATATGGCCTATGTATTTCTAAATATAACACTTTTTTACTGCTTTCATATTTTATTTCAATGTCATATTTATACACTGTAAAAATGTATATCTAATACTTAATAATTTTTTGATACCAGTTGATTTCGATGCGAGGGAATAAGGGGTACTGGCACCTTTTTTCACTTCAAGCACTGCCCACAAGAACATCACACGACCCAAAAGAACATACACAATCTAATTTTGTGTTATCTTGGGTAGTTTTGTGTTGTTTTGGAAGTTTGTGTTCTTTTGGGTATTTTGTGTTGTTTTGGGTAATTTTGTGTTCTTTTGGGTAGTTTTATATTATTTTGAGTATGTTTGTTATCTTTTGGGTAGTTTCATGTTCTTTTGAGTAGTTTCATGTTCTTTTGAGTAGTTTCATGTTCTTTTGGGTATTTGTTGTGTTCTTTTGGATAGTTTTATGTTCTTTTAGGTAGGTGTCTGTTCTTTTGGGTAGTTTTGTGTTCTTTACTTCTTAAAGTCATATACAGTGCTGCTTCTGCGTTTTTTTCGAAAACAGCCGAGAGTACAGTTCGGTTGCTTCTGTATCAGATTTTACTTGAAATACCACAATGTCCAGGCTTCAATGCAAACTTTGCGTCTGTGCACTAAGAGTCCCTTCGGTGGAGTCGAATTTAGCGTAAGGACTTTGGCTAATAGTTAAAAATTATATACCCCGCAGTTTGAAACATTTACGGGTCACAATATTGTCCCTGAACTATAAACTGTTAGGGATCGCCCCCTGATTATTACATTTCACGTAAAAATTCCTAGGATTTTAAGCTTTATATATATATAACATGTATATATTACCTATCAATTGTAGCTGTGGGGAGTAATTCTATTCCACCTTAAGAATGGCTACGTGCTAACAGGGCGCTAACCTCACAATATGACATGCTATGTTTTCGTTCTGATAGCTATTGTAAAAGCGATGTATTTGCTAAATTCCTGGGTTTTCAAGCTTTTTGAAGATATGAGACATGGATATATAACCTAACAACTGTAATTGTCAGATATGCTATGAGGGCGCCTGAATGTTTGTTGGCCTGCCGTCGCCTACCTGTTCTCTTAATATTTTGTTTACTGTTCCTGTGTCCGCAAGTTGTCTCTTCCCTATAAAGTTATGATCGCGAGTTTCTTCTTGATATATGAGCAAGTATTTCAAATTACTGTTGTACAAACTTTAAGGGGCAGTCATATTCACATTTGCCAAGATCCCTTTTCCCTGTAACAAGCTGCCCGCTACCGTTCGATGAAACCTACCGGAAAAGACGCCACAGTCACCTCGGTAAATGGGTAGGCCTGCTGGTTAGGATCCGAAAACATCTTGGTCCCACCTACGCTCCTCTCTCGCCTTCAACTTCAGTGCTTCTGGACAGTTCCTTGCCTGCATGATTCATTTCTCGTCGGTCATCGGAGCGGAGATACACTTGCCTTCTACCTGTCATCACGGATAAATTGTTCCCAGCGCGGTCTCTGGTGCGACCACATATTCAATGAAGAAGCCGAGATAACTTTGGCAATCTCAGTCTTGTTGACTTTTCGTTGGATTATTGTCTTGCTAGTGGTAAAGGAGGCTCAGCGCTGTCTGTGGTCACTTTGCCTATCTCATTTGGTTTATTGAATGTGCAGTCACTCTCTAACAAGACTTTCATCTTCAATGATTTCATTTGTTCACACGCTCTGGACTTTTTTTCACCACGGAAACTTGGCTGACAGAAAGTTGAAAACTGAAAAGTCCTTTTCCGAACTTGTGCCCCAGTGATTGTGCTTTTTTTTGTTCTCCCAGAACCACGGGTAGAGGGGGTGGTTTAGCAACAATTTTCAATAATCGCTTCAATTGCCGTCTTCTACCGGTTTATAATTATGCGAGTTTTGAGGCGCAAGCATTTAAAGTTGATTTGGTCCGCCGGTTGTTCTGTGCTCTTTTATATAGACCCCAAAAATATAATAAGATTTTTATCCATACATTTTCTGAGTTTTTATCTTTGATTATACCTAACTCAGACAATATTCTAATCATTGGTGATTTTAATATTCATGTTTGCTGTCCATCTAAGCCAGTGGTTAGTCAGTGTTTACAATTGGTGGACTCATTTAATTTAACTCCACACATAAATTGGGCCATACACTTGATCTTGTGTTATCATTAGGTTTTCCTATTTTAGATGTCGAGCTGGATGTCGCTTGTTTATCTGACCATAAACCTGTGGTTTTTAATGCACTAATCTCTAATCCATTACCTAAAGCTTGTATACCTGACTGCCTTATCCGGGCATTTAACCCTTCTACTGCCAGGCAATTTTCTGATGCCTTCATAACCTCTTCTTTTTCTACTAGCCTTACACAATTGACCTTTTCCTCTCTGTCTACAGATGAGAGTTACTTTGTTCAATATCACCACTACTGATATTCTAGATAACATTGCCCCTTTCAGACCCAAGCATATGGAGATAGATTTGCTTCAAAAATATTGCAAATGCACAGACTACAAGTCACAAATACATTCTACAATTTGTAAATAGAGAACATGATGCACAAATAAAAGTAAGATCCATAAACAAATGTCTCATGATTTACAAATGTAAAACACAATCTACAAATATAAATCACTATCCACAAACAAATGTCTCATGATCTACAAATATTAAACACAATTCACAAATATAAATCACTATCTGTAAAAAAAAATGTGTACTTTTTGTATTTGTGGATCATGTAATGTGTGTGGATTGGTTCCTATTTGTTTTCAACATTTTGACTCAAGTTTAGCAATGTTTTTTCCGCTAAATATTTACAAATGAACAAAATCTACAAACAAATACCTCATAATCTGTAAATAGGAAACATGGTCCACAAATATAATTGACAATCTGCAAACAAACACATTTTAAATTCACAAACAAATATTTTATGATCTGTAAATAAAAAATGTTATCCACAAATATATCTTAAAATCTGCAAACAATTTCCATAACTTGAAGAT
>JACXGM010020804.1:0-17605 GCA_016801145.1 Umbra pygmaea | reverse complement strand
TTTATCTTTCATGCAGCATTTTATGAACGGATAACCTACGCAAGAGCATGACTGGTCCACAAGGCTATGCTGATTGCGTTTGAGGTACAGCTCATGGTGTTTCTCAGATTTAGCTTGAGACCAGTAAGCATTAGCCTCGATAGTAGTCGTGTCTCCTTCATTGCGTATTTTTATATTTTGAATATATACTTCCACTGCATACTGTAACCCCTTTTGCCTCGATCTTGAGGATATCGCAGAGTTAATGCTACAAAAAAGGTAACTGACACGCACGGTATACCTTTTCCGTTATGGCAATCTGTTGCACTGGTCGGGTGTTTGACCATTTGTTTGTCGGGCGTAGCAACAATAACTAAGGGGGGCGGGGCTCGGCGAAAGGCTAATTAATGCTTTCAACCATCTCCAGCCAAGAAGATGTTTACATCTGAGTTGACGCTCACATGGACCGAGGGGTTTTAGAAACATTCTATTATTCTGAAAATCAACTGGAAGAACCAGCCGGGCCCAGACAACGTAGCACAACTAGCACAGGTAAGGAGCTGGTTAGCATTATCTAAATTGGACATTTACAAACATATACAATTATATTGTATAAAATTGGATGAACGCAATTTAAAATTAAATGTTATGGTACACAGAATTTTGCTCAGTCTGTACTATGTTGAGCTAGGTAGGTTGTATAGCTCTCGGTCAACTTGGTTGGGAAAAAGTGGCTTCCACTTAAACGTACAATATGTAATTTTTTGGCCGCCAGGGGGCTCTCAATCAAAACAATAGCAAAAGATGTACTTGGATGACGTCGGGAAGATGCGTGGGATCATGGGTTTTGTTATCGTCGTCAATGACAACCTTCCAATCTAGTGTCTCCGGCAGAAAAAATGTTCACTGACAAAGTAATGTATTGTTAAAAATATTATAACTTTATTCACGTTATGTTTGACGGTTCCCTGGAACTTAAAGCAATATTATATGACGTCATTGACGGGCGACAAAAAGAAACGTCCCGTGTCTTCAAATTAAATTACAAATTTCTCTGGATTTGAAAGTTGGTGGAAACATTTAGGATAATGTATGTACACAACTAAGAAATATATATAATATATGTATAGTGATGTTTTCTTTCAATGCAAAGTATGTATTTTGTTATTGTTTTGATTGATATTACATATTGTACCTTTAAGGCTTCCATGTTAAACTTCAAATGTGATATGAATCAGCTGGGATGTGATGGATCTTCAACCATTCTGCCCATGCAAGATTTTAATGGTGTCACTAGTCTTAAGGGGACTAGAGTCAAGAACCTAGAAAGCTACACCAAACTTCGACACAAACGTATAAGAATTAGGGTAGCGCACATTAACAAACATTTGTTCACAAAAAATAATTTGGGTTAACCACAACTGACATGTTTTTTTCACCATTTGTCATATACTCTTTTATCAGATAATATAAGTATTTTGCTTGTTGATAAATAATGCATTAGCGCAATGGTTCTTGAACTGATGAGGTTATGAGGCTTTGTGTAGATTAGGTATGTTATCTTTCTGCTGATGGCAATAGGCAAATAAGGAACAGATTCCCAGACATGCAATATATTAGAAGTATCCCAGAGCTCGTACACCTGAATCAACATTTCAACTAATTATCAAGCTCTTGTCTGCTGAAATCAGGTGAGCTATTTCACTGCTGCAACAAAACTGAGATGGCTCTGGGGTCCCTGTTAGAGGTTTGAGAGCCCCTGCAATAAATAATAAATATTTTGACAAATAAAAAAAATTAACCAAACAGTACATATCTAAAAAAAAAAGTGCTTTCAGGTATTACATATTCTCTTGAATTACACTCTTGACATCTGCAGCTGTCAGTGCATTACATCTATAAACCATGATTAATAGACAAATACTTTTGAGAAGCAGTTGACTTGTGGACACAGCATTTCCAACAATTATAGTTTAGTTATCACTGCAGCAGCCTGTCTATTTTTATGCCATGGTTTCTTTAAAGGGTAGAGGCCAAAAAAATCACACTGGGATGACAGTTGACTTGGCCAGCTTGACATGGTTTATATTTCCTACTACGAATCCTAAACCGAAACTTGCAGCTAACTCGTACTAGTGATTGATATGCAACAACCTTACCCTCTATCTGTCATCACCAACTTTCACCGTGACTTGCTTGTTAACAGTATCTACAGTCAGTAACTTCAGTAAACGTACTTTAAAATGGTTCGTTGTTGACAATTTGGCTGCCTCGTAACTTAAAATGTAATGATTTAATTGATTTTGGTCATAAGTTTAAAGTTAGCTAAAACTAGCTGAACTAAGACTAGGCCAGATTGATGGTGGTTGAGTGTTGAACCAAAGCACGCTTGGATAGCTTAGCATCTAGCTAGTGAGTGTAGCTAGCTACATCGCTAGGCTAGCTAACGAGGAATAGCCTCGGATCTTACCTAAGTTAAAGAATACCGAATGATACAGCGATCAAATATAATTCCATGTTTGGAGTAGTGTCAAACAGCAATCTATTTACCTTGTGAATTCGTTTTAATGCCATTCTGCCAGTGCGTAGGTGACCGGTGGACGTTGAGAGTGAGAACAAGCTAAGGTTAGCAAGCTACGTGATGCTAGTATATAGCTAGCTATGAATCAGCTGCCGAGTAAGGCGAACTAACGTTAGCTAGCTAGCTAGCTGGTTAACTAGCTTAACTTAAACGGTCAATATTAACCAATTTCACTGATGATTAACATATAGCAATATATACTGATATTTTATCTTCTCCTTGGTCGACAGTCTTTGACTGCAACTGGTAACGTTATAGCGTTACAAACTTGACCAGCCGATATATTACGTTAGCTAGACTCGTTCTTCTTCTTGTCACGAATGAGCAGTGAGTGAGCAGCAACTATATTAACGACATGGTGGGCTTTCAAAATAAAGGTTCGCATTGGAGCGTGAAGCAAACGGAATCAATCCACCGTTGGACAAGAAGCTCATAGAATCAATCTACCGTTGGACAATATCAGTGTTGCGAGGCCAGGTCGAAATCTGTGTTTGTTCCCTGTAAATCACCCCGTTACAAAAGTAATTTACAATAATTACTCTTTCATAAATCCGTAAGCCAGCTATCAAGGTAAAGTTATTTGCTCTAACATTCGCTAATGTTAGTTAACGTAAAGAAACTCCACTGGCGTGAGAGTGTGGGCTACTTGAGACAAATTACTTTATCTCAAAGAAAACAATCATACAGTTTTTCTCATTCGCACAAACAGCGAAATCAAACTACTCAACCTAATTAAACCATATGACGAATTATGTGAACATTTGTTCACATGACTATTGTCATTTATCATAACTTTGGCACAAAATACAATGAGTAAGCCTTGTAGATCTTAAGGGTTTGCATTCATTTGGTATTGAATGATATCACTTTTAAATACAAGTATACACATGTTCATTGTGTAAATCCCTACACGCTAAATAGAACAAACAACAATCATAATAACCTGTAACACATATATAAGATAGTATACATAACAGTTGTGGTATTATAGTTGTCAGATGGTTAGACTTTGGCTAGATGGGGACAATTCAATTTTCTCACAATTTAGAGCAACCATTCGGAAATGCTGTCCAATTTAGCTGACAGGTATATGCAGAATATGTTAAACAATGTGGGATATGTGTAACTATGATTTACAACAGCTACTGTAAATTATTTCTTAAATTGCAAAAATGTCTTTACAATATTTTAAAGAGAGTGATGGAGCTGGAGGCTGATGAATCCTCACACATTTTTGTGTTTGTTCATGAGGCAGGATTCGACTTCACCAAAGTCAGGAGATGTGGCTGTAATATCATTGGTCCGTTGGCCACTTTTGATGTGCCAGGCTAGCGTGGAGGGATCACTACAATGTGTGCTGACATATGTGGGAATGGTGTACTCAGCCACATTCCCAACACTGGGCCCTATAACACATATCCTCTATTTCCTGGAAAATCTTTACAGGGATCTCATTCCTAAGAATAAGTGGGGGTCGGTAAGAATTGACTTGAAGTTTGGGACAATGTAAGTTTGCATCATTCAAATGCAATCTGGTAATGGTTTGTTGCCCACCCCTGTTTGGAAGGTCTATCATCAAATGGAAGGTCTACCATCACCATCCTCACAACCAGATGTCTTTACTGGTGCAATGATGCTGGTTGTGAGGATATCACAGCAGATAGTTGTAGAGAGTGGCTGCATCATGACAAAAGATTTTTCCCTTGTTGCATTTCAGATGAAATGTTGTGGCCAGACAGAAAGGAGAGATCAGATGATCCATGAGGTTGATGCACTTGCAGCATCTTCTCTTTTTTATTGCACATGTTGTAGTTCATGGTTATTTTGACTTTGACCTATTTTTTTCTGTACACGCTTTCTTCACGTATTTTCAGATGTCTGTAGCATATTACAACTGATGTCAATGATGAGAATGTTTTAATAAATGTTTTCTTGAAGGTATAGTGTGTGCAATGACTTTTTGATATTAATTATCTTCATCTGCCTACATACACTCACCTAAAGGGATATTAGGAACACCCGTTCAATTTCTCCTTAATGCAATGATCTACTCAATCAATCCCATGGCAGTTGCTTCAATGCATTTAGGGGTGTGGTCCTGGTGAAGACAATCTCCTGAACTCCAAACTGAATGTCAGAATGGGAAAGAAAGGTGATTTAAGCAATTTTGAGCGTGGCATGGTTGTTGGTGCCAGTCTGAGTATTTCACAATCTGCTCAGTTACTGGTATTTTCACGCACAACCATTTCTAGGGTTTACAAAGAATGGTGTGAAAAGGGAAAAACATCCAGTATGCGGAAGTCCTGTGGGTGAAAATGCCTTGTTGATGCTAGAGGTCAGAGGAGAATGGGCCGACTGCTTCAAGTTGATAGAAAAGCAACTTTGACTAAAATAACCACTTGTTACAACTGAGGTATGCAGCAAAGCATTTGTGAAGCCACAACACGCACAACCTTGAGGCGGATGGGCTACAACAGCAGAAGACCCCACCGGGTACCACTCATGTCCACTACAAATAGGAAAAAGAGGCTACAATTAGCTAGAACACACCAAAATTGGACAGTTGAAGACTGGAAAAATGTTGCCTGGTCTGATGAGTCTCAATTTCTGTTGAGACATTCAGATGGTAGAGTCAGAATTTGGCGTAAACAGAATGAGAACATGGATCCATCATCCCTTGTTACCACTGTGCAGGCTGGTGGTGTAGTGGTGTGGGGGATGTTTTCTTGGCACACTTTAGGCCCGTAGTGCTAATTGGGCATCGTTTAAATGCCACAGCCTACCTGAGCATTGTTTCTGACCATGTCCATCCCTTTATGGCCACCATGTACCCATCCTCTGACAGCTACTTCCAGCAGGATAAGGCACCATGTCACAAAGCTTGAATAATTTCAAATTGGTTTCTTGAACATGACAATGAGTTCACTGTACTAAAATGGCCCCCACAGTCACCAGATCTCAACCCAATAGAGCATCTTTGGTATGTGGTGGAATGGGAGCTTCATGCCCTGGATGTGCATCCCACAAATCTCCATCAACTGCAAGATGCTATCCAATATGGGCCAACATTTCTAAAGAATGCTTTCAGTACCTTGTTGAATCAATGCCACATAGAATTAAGGCAGTTCTGAAGGCGAAAGGGGGTCAAACACAGTATTAGTATGGTGTTCCTAATAATCCTTTAGGTGAGTGTATACTGTAATGTTTGCAATTGGACAATGTTACATGGTAAGTAACTATCACACTTTCAGAGTACACTGTAATCTTGTTATAAGCAATGATAAAGGGCCCTTTTGTTCTTTAATTACAGTGATTTGTTCATTGATAGATTTATTTACATTTGAAAAATCTGTTATTTTGATTGAGTGATCACTTGTTGCAAGTCACAGAGTGGTGTGCTGAATATACCACATGGTGTGAGGATTGTACTTAAGAGAGTTGTTTCAGACAAAAAAACTGTAATATCACAATAGCCATAGATTATCGTTTCTAAAAAGTTAATCTTTATGAAACCATAACATTAGTGATGATCATATTGCAAATGTATATATCGTAATTCCTACACCTGGTGCTACTGAACTGTAGCTATTGATAGGAAAGTTCTTCAAGAGAGGAGGTACTGGCAGCTCTGCTGAAGTTCACTCAAGTGAGAAACAAGGAGTTTACCAGTTCAAACAGACATACAAATTTTGAATGGATTGATCACTCATTAAGCCCTAATAACAAAAGGAGAGGCTGCGGGAGAGCAAACATTATGGGGTCATTTTGGAGTTAAAAAAACTCCTGGGGGAGCATGACCCTAGACCCCCCTAGTAGAGATTTAGCCCCCCTGTCCATAAAGCTCTAGTGAGATCACTGATAAAAACTATTTAAAAGAATACTTAAAATTCAGGCAGACAGAACAAATTAATGAAAATTTACAGTGCCACTTTCACTATGCTGCTGTAAACAGAATGGTCAGATTACAGTATGTCAACCTAACAGAGCCTGCCAAGTTCTAAAAAGGTTATTGTGGATAGATCAAAAAGAGTGTGAAAATAGGTTTTTAATTTAACAAATCATCTCTGAAGTGTTCACAAACATCTTCTGTGACAAGCAATGGTCTTGAACCTCAATGAACAGCACTTCATGATTATGTATGTAAAGAAAATAATCTAGCAACTAAGGATAATCTTTTAGAGGTTTGGAGTTAAGCGGTTTGTAATGTTAAAAGATAGGAACCACATGCAGGGTATCAATTTCAGATGTTTAATAAAAGCACCTGCTTAATATAGGTTTCACACAGGTAACTAAGTTGCTTCACTTAGACCAAAACAAAGAGTCAAATCTATCAGGTGGCATGCAGGCCTACCTTCCCTAGATGGTTCAAGGCTTAAGTATATATCCATCATAACGTTGCAGCACAAACACCAACTCACAAATGACATAGGGAAAGAAGGGAACATAAATACATGAGGTTTGATTACAAATTACAGGCAGGTGCACAGGAGAGAGCAGTGGCATCAGAAGACAGGTGACATTGACTGCAGGAGTCTGGACACCCCAGAAGAGAGAGACATTACACAGTGTCTCAAGGAGGCAGAGAAAATCTCAAATATTTCAAAAGCTGCACAGGTTATATCACAGGGCAAAGCAGTCTGTGAAAACAATTAATTCCATATTTTCTTTATTCCACATTTTATTGATATAGAAGATGTCTTTTTCCAGACTGACTAACAGGTATAATGTAAATTATATATTGTATCTTCAAAGGGTGTAACAAATTAGATCCAAACGCTACAGGCCGATTTCCATCCTGCCCGGCCTATCAACAGTGCAGACTACTTTATTTTGTATACTGTACATCTAACCCCTAGTTGAACCCTGTGATGACTACTCCAACACAGATTCACTGACATACATTACCTTCTGTGATCTCCAAATACTCAACTCTAGAATAGGTTTTGTGAAAAGCCTCATTTACCCATGCTGCAAAACATATTATGGAAAAATTACCATCCTACCAGTCCTAGTTTTTTGTGATATAATTTTCAGGGCTGCCACCAATAGTCACTTCAGTAAATAGGTGTAGCCTATTACAACGCCACTGCAGGGGTGTAGTTGTAAAAAAAGAGGTGGGTAAACTATAAATTCTTTGATCAGGTGGACCACAATGCAGTCACTGGTAAGGTAGGCCACGCCACGGCCTACCAGTGTATGTGTATCCTG
Organism: Umbra pygmaea; assembly: GCA_016801145.1. Taxonomy (NCBI): domain Eukaryota; kingdom Metazoa; phylum Chordata; class Actinopteri; order Esociformes; family Umbridae; genus Umbra; species Umbra pygmaea. The sequence goes on along the minus strand of JACXGM010020804.1, from coordinate 9,837 downwards.
ATGATACACATATAATTTGTATTTTACCAAGAATATCACTGGTTGTTCCTCATAGGTCACACAATCACTATTCAGTTCATACATTAATCTAAGTTCTTGTTAAAAAGACTCAAGAAGGAATAATATGGTTGAAATCTAAAAAGAGAGAGAACAAAAATCTTAAAGAGAGAGAATAGGAGGCTTATATCCAGGGCTTACAATGCAATGCATTTGTACATAATAATATCGCATTATGCTCCTGTCTTTGTCTTTCTAGCAGAATGTTCTAGTACATTTTCACAGGTAATAAACAACATTCTCTCTCCTCTCTCTGTTCCTTCTCTCTCGAATTGTCTAGTTTCTTCATTCTCTGCTTGTCTTACCTCTTTTACTCCTCTTTCCTCATCTCCTCTCTTTATCTCCCACCTCTCTATATCTCCTCTCTCTGTGCTCTCTGCATCTTTGTCTATCTCACCTCTGTCTGTAAAATGAAGTTAAAATTGAGAAAAGACAGCTTATCATATCACATCCTGTCAAGTAGCCAGTCACATTCAAAGGCCTATAGGCTAACCCTTTCAGACAAACCATAAAAATAAATTATTTTGCATGCATTCAATGTTTAGGTATCCGGTCTGAATGCTATAGCCTATCTACACCTTTATGTTAATTGACTTAATACTGACTCTGTGCCAGTTATCATTTCGAGAAGGGGAAGGGGGGGACTCCCCCATCAATCATTTCAAATGGTAGCCAGTCAGAGTAAACTAGCCAGGGATTTGAAGCCATGTAACATCATCTACAATTATTTATGTAGACATTGTACTCTGAATTATGTTTTATTGGTGAGCTAATTATGATAAGTTAAACAGGCTACATCACAAACGCAGTTAGTTAATATTATTACAACATTAACTTACTAACTAGCAAAGGGAGCTTGTTGTCACTAACTTTCAGTGGCTTAAATGCCAGAGAATGCATGAAATTACATCCAGTTATTTATCTGACACTATATACTGAATTTTACGTGTACCATGGGCTAATGGGTAAAGGTAGAGGTGACTTGCAACCTTGAGTCTGAAAGGGATAACCTAATCAACGCTGTGTCATGAATAGAACATGAACCAAATTAACCTAAAAAACAAGTTTACTACTGTTTTCCAAGCTGTTTACTGAGCTCACTCTCTTTGGGCTTGAACGCTATTTTTAAATTTTGGGAGCTGCGTAAACAGCGTTTACATGTGTTTAGCCTCAACTACATCCCTGAACACCACCTGCTTTGTCACCAATGACCAAACACTCACCTGATCTATGGACTTGATAATTAGCCCCGCATAGACAATGCCATACTCACTTTTACAAGCTTATCTACAAGTCTCTCCTAGGCAAATCCCCAAATTCCTTTTGCTTGCTTCACAATATCTCTCTACCCATTTAGAATTTGAGTTCCAACCGGTACCTTAACTTGGTGATTCTTAAAATAAATATCCTCTTTGAACATAATTTTTTCAGTTCTCCTTGGCCAATGACCGCAATAAATCAGAAATGTCTAATTGTTGCAAATGAGAATTTGTTCTCAATTGGCATACTGATCAAATAAAGGTGAACAAAAATACAGTTCATTACATACCTGCAGATTTCTCCATTGCACAGGTTAAGGTATTGCCATCCACACAGTATTTTTGGCTTAAAAGTACTATAAGGTTCTGCTTGTGTTATCCTTAAAAGATAAAAATAAAAAATATCAATGGTATTTTGCATGACTACTGTCACAGTGTAGGAGATGTCCCTTAACAGAAGTAAAACCTTGTTTTCAAAAAGGTTGTATGGGGTGAGTGCTATTGACCATTATTGCTATAATCTTTTAAATACAAATAAAAAAATCCCAAAACTAATTAATGTTGATGGTGTAGGAGCTGTCCTTTAACACATGTGAAAAAGTTGTTTTTAAAAAGTTTGTATGGGGTCAGAGCAATTGACCTTTATTGCTACAATTTACACATTAAAATCTATTTTAAAAAAAGCCAAATCCGAAAATCCCAAAGCTAAATTATGTTGATGGTGTAGTAAAAGATGTCCCTTAACAAAAGTGAAAAGGTTGTTTTTAAAAAGATGTATGGGTTCAGAGCTGTTGAACTGTATTGCTACAATTTATGCATGAAAATCTATTCTTAAAAAGCCAAATCCGAAAATCACAAAACAGGACCCTGCGCTCTATACTTTTGTTTTGAGATGTCAGTTTAACTTAGTTGCAAAGGGATTGTCATTATTTTCTGGTAACACCATCTTCACACTGCACTTGTAACATGATCCCTTGGCTGAAAATTCACGGCAACTCAGCCATAGACATGTCTGTAGTTTATTCCCTTTTAACGCAACAAAGAAATGAATTAGTGTTGCTTATTCGCTATCATGGGCAGATTTAGAAAAAGTATTTTGTTTCTCTTTGGCTAGTTACGTTGAAGAGCTATTCACGATCAATGTCCGAATCTTGAATATATTTCTAACTTCCCCGCAGGCAGACTGCTTTGGAATTCTATTACAGTAACTTCATAGGTGAGTGGACATGCCTGATCGATAATAGGATGACGTATTTCACGGATCGAGAGTTGTGGTGACGAACCGAACATAGGGTCGAACATATTTGGTTGTGAACTCAGTTCAGTGGTCCTGACACGAAAACCCCGTGAGGGACAGCGAAATCTCACTACTCTAATGATTTTTGTTCATTACAATTGTAAAATAAATATATGGCACTTTAAAACAAATAAAAATTACTCTGATTAAATAAAATGTAATTATTCTAAAATAGCTGCAAGAGGAGTGGGACAACTGAATCAACTCACCTCACTCAACCGATTAATGAACCGAATCAGTTTGTCTCGCTCCCCAATCGACTCTCAGCTGCGGGACCAACGTCATCAATTTGTTGACCACCCAGGTCCGCTCATCCCACGAAGAAGGACCCTTGCTCATGCGCATATTAGCCAAGGAAGACGCAGAAAATGGGGTTTACGCCAGTGTGATCATTCATTACGTTCACACCACATTTAATAATATCAAGTATTAGTAGTGTATGGTTTGCCGTCGTGCATAGGTGAGTGCAAATGTAGGCGTATATATCGTTGTTTTGTCCCCATATTGATTTCAGTAATGTTACAGTAATAGTTTACTGTTGAGTATTGTGCCGTCGTAGTGAATAGCTGTCGATAAGCGTTTCAGGTCGTGTGGAAAACACTGTAAATTAGAACGATATACTATTAGCACCCCCTTGTGTAGTTGATTGATGATTAACCCTTCTCATTGAATAGTGTTTACTGGCTCGGCAATTGTGGGAGTTGGGTTGAATGACAATTCTGTTTCAATGACTCGCGGTCATGGCAGGCTGGTAAACTATGGGGTACAAGTCACGTTGGTTGTGTTTGTTAGTAACCAACACATAGACCAAACGCGGAACTGCTAATAATCGTTTAGTGCAACATTATTTCGTAGAATACAAGCATTCTGCAGAAAACAATGAAGTCACGCAATTAGCTATATTTGTAACCCCGATATTGCCAGGTAAGTGTGGTTAGAACACTTTTTCAACTTCCCTGCTTGGGGACAGAGTTATATTCTGTTTTCTTTGTCGTATCATGAATTTAATCTGACAGCAATTTGGGATACTAATGAGATGCCGTCATCGCTAAAGAAATCTAGATTAATTGTTTGAAATGCATATTATATAATTTTGTTGTAATATATTTTCTCTGTTGGGGTTTAAAGTCCATTTATGTACAATTAAAATACCCTTCCATGGATTTTGCAGGCTTCATATGTGTACAACTGAGATTTATAAGAGCACGCTATACAGCAGGTCTCCCTGACCCAGTGAATCATGTGTTGTGTTTTCTCTGTCCTCAGAACATGCACCTCTGTGTATTACTGAGTACCCTTTTCAGCATCCCAGTGTCTTTCGGTAATTTTGACTTTACGTGTAGACTTTTTACTATTATGTGTGTTGTTGTTGATTGTTGTGTAACTTGTGATACTTGGTAGTAAAGTCATGGTGTCATTTTGTTAATAAATTAATGTTAATGTCTGACCTTGGGATATCTGACTTTCTACGGGTGCACAAAATTGGCATAGCGCTGCCTGGGATTTGGGTTAGATAAATCAGATTTTATCCTGCCACGTCTCTCTTCAGCAACTCCTTGTGTTCAGATTGGGCGCCTGTAAGTTAAATCGTGGAAGTTTAGTCAATGAATGTAATCATCCTGTGGATGATCCCACTAAAGGCTTCCGTGCTGAGCGAACAGTGTGAACAGAATCGGCGGCTCGGGCTACATGTGGTTGGATGAACCATGTGAGCGCCCCTCGTCATCCCACAGATCTGTACAAGGAGTTGCGGAGCTGCCGACAAGGCAGGATTAGAGGGAATTGAAAAAAATCACAAAAAATTGTCTGCCCTTGTATTTCCCCCAATACAATCCCGTTCTATAAACTTCCGTCTCTTAGGTTGGAATGAAGATGTCCAGATAGTGTGTTCTGGAAAAGAGTTCCGCCTGCCCGTCTACTCTGGGTCAAGGATTGTGACCTTTACTCCCAGTTACCGTCCAGGACCGAGAAGAGTGCTACTGGACAAAAACGATGTAAGTAGTACTGTTTGTCTGTGTGTACAGTATGTTCCTGTATACTAAAAACTGCTATTGTGTGTTTTAGTTGAAGGACCAGCGGTTTGAATGGACCAAAGATAGGACATTGCTGCTGAAAGAAGTCACACACAGTGACCAGGGACTGTACTCAATCAAACTGCCATCAGGATTCACATATGAGACTGTTCGTCTTACTGTCTCAGGTATAAATCCCTCAGGGAATAACTCGTTTTTATTTCCTTTCTCTGTGATATTGTATAATGATTTTTCATATTTGCTCAATTTGATTGTATGATATGGGGGACTATTTTGCGTTTGTATTAATCTCAAATTACCCGCTTTTCAATTTCTTAGAATGCATAAAAACCTTCCGACGGGGCTATGGGGAGACATTTCAACACACCATCCCCAAAGAAGGGTTTCTTCTAGAGTTTTCTCCGCAGAACTCACCGCCGGAATCCCAGCCAGTGTTACTTTGGAACCGGACCGACCCTGAGAACAGTGAGGCAGGCCGGGGGAGGTTGGGGCCTCACGGCGGGGTCTGGGTTGCAGATAGGGTGACCCAGGCAGACCAGGGAAACTACACCATTCGAGATGAGGACGGGAAAATCATTTCTCGCAGCAAACTAACTGTCAATGGTGTGCATTAGAAAGTTCAGAGATACCTGAATGTGTTAAGGAGAAAATTTAGAAGATGGGATGCTGGCGAGGATAATAGGATACTAAATATTAGTTCTGAGCACCGTGTTCGCAGATTGTCTGGTCTAGTGGTAAAACTCAGCCACACAGTCTCAATCACCACCCGAGGCCAGGCTTCCATCCCTGGGGTCTCTCGTTTCACTCCCATCTGCCTATATTTCCCTCTGCCTAAATAATGTTTGATAATTTTATTATACATCATATGGATGTGAATAATCTGACAAAATTGACTTAACTCTTTTATTTGTCTGATTCTTTCTCTCACCCTGATTCCCTCCATTATCATATTGTCTCTCCATTCATTTCTACTTGTTTTCTTTTTGTGTCGTTCCCCTGTTGTGGGTGTAGGGCACACTTTCAATGTCACCCGCTTTTTTAAGGAGTCTCTAAGCCTTCCTCTCTTTCTCCCCGTCCCTCACGTCCACCTCATTTTCACACCCTCCCTGAATCCGTCCGAGCATTCCAATGCGCACGTTGACTCCCGGTTTTCCCGTACCTCCGTGCAGCTGATCCGGGACGGCCAAATTGTGGACCAGGATCCCCGGTACTGGGGCCTCCTCTCGTTGGAGAGAAACGGGACAGTCAACGAGGTGGTCATCTCTAAGCTGAGTGCAAAGCACGATGGAATGTACGTGATCCGCGATCAGGAAGGAAATCTGGTGTCGGCCACCCTTCTTCACGTGGTCGGTGAGTGACAGCATGTCTGTGTCTGAGTGGAGTTTTTTTTATATGTAACATTATTCAATTTCCCCTCTCACTTGCTCCTCCACCTTACCTTTATGGGTCTTTTTGTATCTCCAGACAAGACTGCCAGATGGAGAGCCGTGCTCAAATCTATCAGCGTCCCTTCTGGTATGTTTGTGACTTTGGCTGGTTTCATCTTGTTTATGAAGCGCTACCCTAACTGCAGCCTCTCTATGATCATCAATGGCCTACGAGGACATCACACACCAGCACCTAACCCTCCAAGAGTCAGTGTTCAGGTGAGGTGAGAGGAGGAGTTTGATGGCTGTGTAGTAAAAAATGTGTGTGATCGGTAGAAATCAGGAGTAGATATTGAAGTTTGGATTTGTGCATAAAATGAACCAGCTGCTATAGTACCATGTTCTCAGAGTAAACACAGAGCCAGTCTTTTGACTCAGTGTTTACCTTTTCTTGCGTCAGTCCTTAACAGATTTAAATTGAGTCAGGAGTCAGTTTCGGGCATTTCTGAAGATTTAGCGGTGGTGATATTTACAAAGTTGTTTTAACTGTGCTGCTTTTAGGACTACGCCCCCCCGAGCCCCCTGCCTGCTGGTGTGTATGGTCTTTCACAGCAAATGGAAACGCCAAAAATATGGAGCCCCAGCCCTGCAATATCGGTAGGTTGACAGTGACATTGTTATTAATGTAGGCTTTTCTGTTTTCTTTACACCATTTTATTTGGGGGGGGTAGATTTCTCCCCATTTTTCTCCCCTCCCAATTGGCCTTGTCCAATTTTCCCTCTAATCCTACCTTGTCGGCAGCTCCGCAACTCCCTTGACAGATGTGGGATGGTGAATTGTGCTCACACGGTACATGCTGCTGAGCCGGCCGAGATTTGTTTTTGTTTTTTGCACTGCTCATCCAACACGGAAGGCTATATAACTGGTGAGAAGCAACAGAATCGCCAAGAATCACTTTGAAAGAATTGCAGGCCTTGATGGCATCTTGGCATCACCTGGTTTCAAAAAGCACCATCAGACGCCACCTCCAGAACCACGGCCTCTTTGGAAGGGTTGCCAGAAGAAAGCCCTTTCTGACCCCAAGACACAGATGCAAGCGCTTGGAGTTTGCCACATGTCATTTAAATTTTGACTGGAAGAAGGCGCTCTGGTCAGATGAGACCAAAATTTAACGTTGTGGTCAGATACAGCATCTGCATGTTTGGCGTCGAAACAGATGCATAGGCGGAGAGGCACCTTGTGCCCACAGTGAGATATGGAGGTGGGTCAGTCGCCAGACCTCAATCCAATTGAAAACCTGTGGGCTGAGTTGAAGAGAGCAGTTGATGAGCCCAAACCCAAGAATGTAAAGGAACTTGAAAGGATCTGCATAGAGGAATGGTTCAATATCCCTCCAAATGTGTTCCTTAACCTTATCAAACATTACAGGAAGACTCCATGTGGTTATCCTTGCCAGAGGTGGTTGCACTAAGTACTGAATAAGGAGGGCAAATAATTATGGAACCTTGGTTTTAGTGAAATTTCTTTTGTGTTAAATAATTGTATGATTTTGGTTGGTTCTATTGCAACATTAATAAGTACAGTGTTTCTCACATGATGTTGTTTTGAGTTTCTCTAAAAATATATTGTTTATGTTTTTAAAGTGTTTGTACATTGCCAGTCAGGGGTGCCAGAAATTTTGGAGCTCACTGTTTCTATCCCAAATCCTGGGCAGCACTATGCCAATTTGCGCTTCCTCGTGCTGGAGGTTCTGGGCAAAGTCGGAGAAGCCACATTCAGGCTCGAACTGCTGACTAGCATGACGTAGCTTGTCCTGCAAGGCTGTGACTTAGCCCACTATGCCACGTGGACCCTCTACCATTACTTTTTATATGTTGTGTGTATCTGTTTTAGGGTTACACTCCTGTCGTGGACCTTGTTCCGCTTGTAGTGCGCAGTGAACCGCATCCATCCACCGAACGAGTGAGTCCAGGGGGTCAACAGGAAACACGTAGATTGGAAAATGCAAACATGCCTATTAGAGAGGTGAACACTCACTTTTATTGTATTTTTATTTTATTTTTTTATGTCACAAAACAATAGAAAATGGTATTCTATTTATTACAGCAGACTGCTGACAGCAAGCGCGAGATCTCATTTTCCATCGATGGAGCCTCGGACTGCCTCCAAACATCTGATGAGTGCTTTCAGTTCCAGATAAAGACTGAGGCAGACGAGAAGAGCAAAGATAACTTCTCCACGCTTCCACTGGACGCAGATACCTCAGGGACTTGCAGCGTTTACACCTCTGACAAACTGAACTTCTTATAGAGCATGGAGAAAGGGGTGTGAGTGGAGGTAAATTAAACAAGCTGGAGAGAATATTTCAGTGAGAAATTATGAAAATTTGAATGGCCAACTTTGTCATTATAGTGCCTTCACTTACAGAACATTTTGGACCTGTTGGTATTATTACTTAATTATGTATTTATGATAATTAAATTATCATTCCTTTTTGGCATGAGATTAGCAATATCCTACATTTTGGCTTATCACGTATTTCTACACCTGGACATGTAATGTTCCGCAATTTCAACCCGCCTATGGCTTTGCTGCTACCCATCTGTTAACCCTCAGGACTGCACATTTGAACCTGTACTGTAAACTCTAGTTTTTTATATTTGTTGTATATGTTTGTACAGTGTTATGGAAGTTATGTTAGGATCTAGGCCAATCAATATAATAACAAATAACTTATTATGATTTTGTAATAGAATCAAAGGAAGTTGGCCTCTCAATTTAAAAGCATATCTAACTGATCAAACTGCATGTGTTGGCAACTATTAATCAGGTTAATTAACACAAAATAAAATAGTACTTGTGATTTGTAGATAAGTATATTTTATGTAGAATATATGTTATTAGTGAGCCATTGTCATTAACGGATATAAGATAAACTATTTTTTACCAGGTATTCACATTGTCATTGAGGCTTTGTAGAATAGACTATGAATTATTTATCAATTTCAAGCTAACTATAAATGTGTAAGTATGTATGAATTCACATACCTTATTGTTGTCACATAACGTATTGCAATGTATTAACGTTCGTGAGTAAAATACTGTATGATGTATAATTAGTAAATAAAGTTAATTTAAACTGCGATAGTGGTCGTATTCCCAAAAGTAGGGGGCAGTGAAGCTCTACGCATTTTTGATTGAAAAGAAAACAACGAAGAAGAGCCCACGCCGGAGGACTTGCTCTATCCCGGCATGCACTGTTTTTGAAGCGGCAATGAAACGCCAGCGTGCTAACTTCAACAAAACAAAATTAAATTAGGCACGATAGTTGCCATTTAAGCAGGATATTTCGATACATTTTATCACCAGAAGGAACGCAAGTAAAACTTTGTGCTGAGCTGCAGAGAGAACTGCACGTGAAAGATGTCTTTGGTTTGTGCAAGTAAGTTAAACATGCCTCAAGTTGAATGAGGTGGTTTGCTAACGTTAGCCAACATTGGCTAGCTATGTGGGATACGTCGTAGATTATTAGTTATTTTAGTAAGCCGTAACAGATCTAATTATGTAATTGTATGAATATACTTGTTCTCCCAAATCAGTTTCTAATGAGGTCCCCGAGCACCCCTGTGTGTCCCCGGTGTCGAACCAGGTGTTCGAGCGCCGACTAATCGAGAAGTTCATCGCGGAGAATGGGGTGGACCCAATGAATGGTCAACCACTGTCCGAGGAACAGCTTATCGACATTAAAGGTAAACATGGGCGGGGGTAGATTAACCACACACAAGGGCGTAGGTTTGTGTTATATGGGGGGGGGGGGGGGGGG
>JACXGM010020803.1:0-17606 GCA_016801145.1 Umbra pygmaea | reverse complement strand
ACCTGCACACTGTATTATTTATCGTACATTCACTGTTTTATTCTCTGTTTTGACTTTATTGTGCACTCCTTGTCTTGTAACTTTGTGTAACTTTTTGTTGTCTGTACCTCAACGCTTTATCTTGGCCAGGTCGCCGTCTCAAATGAGAAAATGTTCTCAACGTGCCCACCTGGTTAAATAAAGGTTAAATAAATAAAAAAATAGGACATGTAAGACAGACAGGGAGAATATTCAGGATCAAGCCAGATACGACTTTCCTTTAGGATAGGGGGTAGTTGGTCACTATGACAACAAAGTGACTGGGACAAGGAAGCAAGGCCAAGAGTGACGTAGGACAGAGAGATAGCTCTTACAGTTCTTATATTAAAACATCAGCATAACTTATAGCTTTTAACTCTGTTATATATTAGACTGCTTATAACTATATGAGCTATTGTAGGTTAGACTGTAATTCCATCACAGGTCTAATACATGGAGATGCCATTCAGACTAATAGAACAGGGCATTTTACTGACAGGACATTAGACAGATAAGGGTTACTGAGTTATTCGGATAACAGCTAGCAAGGAGTACCCTACGTAGTATGGAACATATATGTTCCATACTCAAGGTTAGAACCTACGTAGGCAGAGGTTGAGGTGACCAGCACATGTTCTCACAGTCACATGTGACTGTCTCGTGTGTGTCCCATGTGACTGTCTCATGTAACTGTCTCATGTTCTCACATGAGACAGTCACGGATCTGAGGAGAATCTTCTAGAAGGTTTGCGAACAACAATGCTAAGGCTATACAACCCAGTTCCATATGATCATTCGGGGCATTTTTTCACACCACGTCTTGATTTCCTTGTTATGAGACGACCCTGTTTCCGTAACAAGAAGTACTTTATTAAACATTCTATTATCAACCGTAAACTGACTCCTGAAAACCATCATTTCAACAAAGATCTTACCAAGCCTGAATTCACCATCTATCACAACCATTTGTGCAAGATTATGTTTTACTATGTCGGAGACTGAATCCTGCAATATGTCCTCATCAAAGAAAGGCCTGTCTCATGGGTGTGCCAATGACAGAGTCATCCCAAAGCCAAGCCAGTCTGAAACTACAAGTAGACTATTTGACCCCCCAGACTAACTGGATGAATGCTGAGGAGGGTCCAGCTGTGAACACAGATCATACTGTGTGTAGATGAAAGCGTATCCAAGACTGACCTGATGCCAGTACCCAGTAGAAGGTAAAACTGAATGGAACCATCAACAAAGACAAGAAGAGGGACATTCCATGTGACTTTTGGGCCACACAGAGATACTTGGAAAGGACAGTTTGCACACATTTGATGTGTCACACCCGAGAATGACTGAAACATCACACTGAGATAGCAGCAGTTCCAGTAAGGCTTGAAAGCACTGCAGCTAGTGATGAGAACTATGGCAGAGAAAGAGAGAGAGACTCAATGGAATCTGACAGCTGGAGTTGGGAGTGATTCTAACCTGTGAAGCATCATGAGGGATAGATGACAAGCAGTCAACAGACAACAATCAATAGACATCCCCGGACCATGAGAGAAACATTATGCAGAAACAACCAGATGGGAGTTACATAGAAATCTACTGTTGTTGAAATATTGCCGTAAATTACTCTGACAAATTTAAGAATATGTGTAACTGAAAATATAGGGATTTAGTTTAGGGAAATATTTAGAAATAACATAATTTGTTAACTTTTATGTCTAATTTAAACCAATGAAGTATTTTGACAGTTAACAAAAGAATGCTAGTTGAGAAGATTTTAATACAAGAATTAAGATATAGCTTGGTGTGTTCCAGAGGTATCTCATATAGGACATCTTTGTCAAGCCAGGTGCTAGGAGAAGGGTCTAGGGGTTAGCTCACATGAATATTTGGCATATAGTATGCATTGGAACGTTCATATGACATGCCAAAGCAGAAAGATGAATTTAGAACTAGATTATATTTATTTAGAATTAATTTTAATTTAATCAAGAACTATCTGAGATATAACAGAAGAAGAGATAGTTAGATATGTAGTTGCTTTTGTACACATCTTAGTTGAGTGATAGATTGCCATTTAAGCTAGGAATGAGTAAAAAACAATTAACTGACAACTAGAATTTGGTTGGCCCTAATGAACATGATACAATGTGATTATTTCATATCTGCTTACAGTGATATACAAAATATGGATAAAGAGAACTCTTCAATGAACTAGATGTTTAGGAGTTTTGCTATTAGCAACTTTGTTCTCAGATTTGTGGAACTATGAATTCTCAGGTAATTATATTGTCTTTAAGTATGAAATGTTCATCCTGCTCGCTTCCACTGATTCCAAATTTGATCAGTGCAAGAGTCACAGACACTCTTTATACAAGTGTCCAATTGAGAAATAACAGATTCTGAAAAATATTTGAAATGTAGTTACTTTGTATTGTATTTATTATTTATATTGGATGTTCTAAAAGGATGATATATATGTATGATGCCTTATACTTACAATGATTTTCCAAGGTAGACTTGTGATCATATTTTTGTTTGAAATTGTATAAGAACTGAACAAATTGCTGTATACGTAATTGTATAGAATGACTTTCTATTGTTGTCACTTAACTGCCAAGTGCGTTTTCAGGGCCAAAAGGATGGATTGTTGAGAAAATGAATGCTATATGAGCATCTTAAATAGAGTTTAAACAGTTTAGAAGAAGAAGAAGAAGAAGTTTTATTTATATAGCGCCTTTCCATAGCTCAAGGTCGCTTTACATTATACATTACAAAACACCCAGACACTCAGACATACATTACACTCACATGGATACAAATAATCACATCATACAAAATGCATGTTAAATAGATATGTTTTTAACTGGGTCTTGAATATAGCCATGGATGAGGTATTACGTATTGTGAGAGGTAGCGAGTTCCATAATTTAGGAGCATTAACACTAAATGACCTTCCACCTACAGTAGACAACCGGAAACGAGGGATGGACAATAAACCAAGTTCAGCTGATCTAAGGGACCGGGCAGGGTGGTAAGGGTGGAGTAAGTCAGACAGATATTGAGGGGCAAGACCATTTAATGCTTTTAATGTTAGCAGCGATACCTTAAAGTGGATGCGTGATGCCACAGGTCGCCAGTGAAGTTCATGAAGTAAAGGTGTAACATGAGCAGAGCGCCTAGTCGAGGTGAGCATCTCTAGCTGCAGAGTTTTGAACGTACTGTAATCTTGCAATGAGTTTTTTGGGAAGACCAAGAAATAAGGCATTGCAATAGTCCAGGCGTGATGTGATTAATGCATGAGTTAAAGTTTCAGCATCAGCTAAAGCGAGAGAGGATCGTAGACGAGCAATGTTACGAATATGGAAAAAAGCATTTTTAACAAGTGAAGAGATGTGAGAGCTAAAAGATAGAGTTGAATCTAATATGACACCAAGGTTACGAATTGATGACGAAGGCATATAGTGAATTCCATCAATATCAAATGACTGGTCCATCCTTTTGACTAAGGCAGTAGAGCCAATCACTATTATCTCGGTTTTCTTGTCATTTATCTTTAGAATGGTATAACTAGATGAGAGTGTTATGCACCTAAGATTCTAAGTACCTAAGTCATCTAAGTGGACAATAATAACTACAGACAATATAGGAAATATTTGACACATTATCTTCTCTATCTGAACTACTTGAAGGCCACCACTGACTTGATCACAACTTTGTGTAGAGGGGGGAGACAGGAAATTGAAAATAAATTGACAGCTACTTCAAAAAAGGAGTTCCTGGAGCCATGCCACCTCCCATAGGCCTGTTTACCCATCTAGTCATAGACTACATTGACATGAGTGAATGACGAGTGAAGAAACAATACTGCCTTGTAGTAAGAAAAAACTGGCCAACAGAATGTTTCTGTGTATCGGCATATGCAACACACTCTCATCAATTAATGGCACACACTTCACAGCAGATCTGATCAAAGAAATGTGCAAGCGTCTAGGCATCAGCAAAAATTCTCAAGTGTTTAACATCTGCAAAGTGCAGAATACAACATTTAAAAGTACATTGGTCGGAGCATGCACAGGAATGAATTGGATTGAATGCTTACTATAAGCTCTGATGAACATGGGAGCCTCTCTAAACAGAGGCACAAGCCTTATACCCCATGCAATTGTGACAGGGAGACCAATGACTATACCTGTAATGAGACCCACAGGTGTATCCAAATTGGAGAAGTTTGATCTGGAGAGGATTAAGTCCTGAAAATAACTAACCTGTGCTTTAAGATGTGTGCATTCATAGGCAAAGGCGGAAAGAGTACTGTACTGTTACTTTAATGAAACTGTAAACATGTAGAAGTAAAGGTACTGGTGTAAAAAAAGACTAGAGTAAAATCAAAAAGTAGCACATTTAAAGTAATCGGAGTAAAAATATTTGCTATTTAAATTTTGATGGTTCTTTATATTCTCCTTTAACAAGAATGAAAGTTCATTTGAAAAGGGTTTGGCAATTGAATGCAAACTTCACAAACAATGAGTATCAAAGAAATGTAGTTTTCAATATACTACTTTATATTTAATATTGTTTACATGTAGTGCTTGACATTTTCCAATGAATCACCAGGAAATAACTGACAAGATATTCAGCATCTGATTATAATATTAAAACTTCACATATGCAGATGTTCAAAAAGTATATTTTTTGTGGAACTACTTATGGAACACTTAACTCGCTTCAAGTCTCTCTAAATTTGCAACTCAAATCAGTAGGAGCTATCCTGGCTTGGTTTGCATGGAAGAGTAGTCCATCCATCACAAAAAATATGCTTGCAGGTGTCAGATGCTGTGTTGAGCTTAATGGATAATTTGTTTTTGTACAGAAAAGAATAAAGTAAATTAGTTTTGTCCGATGGATTAGCAAGATACCCATCCAGCTTCCCTGTACCATCTGACCATTTGGTTGTCAGTGATGAGAAGAAATCATCTTCATCACATGAATGCTGCCTTAGATGCTCAGTCTTGTCCTGTGTGATTGTGTCGAGATGATTCGTCAGGTGCACAAACATGTACATCGGAAACAACACAACATTGTTACATCCCCAGTATAAGTGTAAATACATTTCTGTGTGCCCTGTTCTGTGTTGGTGTTCTGTGTGTGATTGCTTGTGTTCAGTGTGTCTGTTCCCAACAGGTGGCGCAAATCAGGGCATCATTGCCAAATACCACTCATCATTGACTCCTCCTTCCATTATCCTGTTCACCTTTTTCAGGTCGTCATCACTCTATCCCATCATCCCTTCAGCAGTATAAATGTGCCATTCTGTGTAGTCATTCTCTCTCTGCTGGAACAGACTGGGGAGCAGATGTAGCTTCTTTGAAGCAAATTTATGTGTTTTAAATTAGAGCAAAGATTGGTTATGGGTGTTTGGTTTATGGATCTACAGCCAAGTCAGTTTTTGCTGGATTAGATATTGGCCAAGCTAAGGCACTGAGAATATGTACGGGAGCTGTGTGATTTTCTCCAGTGTGTTCCTTGCAGGTAGAAACAGGAAAAATAGAGAAAAATAGAGAAAAGAAAGAAAGCAATTAAATTATTGCAGTTAGGCCGGCTCTCCTTTCAGCGAACTTTTCCCCCCTTGTCGTTCAGATGAGGGCGGATTTTAAGAGGTGGGGTAACCTCCCTCTCTCTCTCATAGGGAAGATAAATGCTGTTAAAATGAATAGCCTGCCCCAATTCATGTATCTTTTCCAATCTATCCCTTTGTTCTTACCCATGTCTTCTTTTACAGCAATTAACCAGGCGGTCTCGTCTTTCATTTGGGCTGGTAAAACACAAAGAATCAGCAGGTTTTTACTTTAGCGATGTAAATTCAGTGGTGGGCTAGCACTTTCTAATTTTCTATATTACTATTGGGCCGCCAACCTCCAGAAACCGCTATTCTGGTTGCACTCCCCAGATACATTTTTTTATTTTTTTTATTTAACCTTTATTTAACCAGGTGGGCACGTTGAGAACATTTTCTCATTTGAGACGGCGACCTGGCCAAGATAAAGCGTTGAGGTACAGACAACAAAAAGTTACACAAAGTTACAAGACAAGGAGTGCACAATAAAGTAAAAACAGAGAATAAAACAGAGAATAAAACAGTGAATGTATGATAAATAATACAGTGTGCAGGTCGAACAATAAGGCATTTGTACAAGTAGTGCAACAGATGTCGATACAAGGAGGTAGATGGTTGGTGAATACAGTCGCTTGGCGCTGTACAATACAGACAGTTATAAGAAGAAAAAAATAATAATAATAATAATGAAGAGTAGGGGCTGAGGTAGATGGGTACAATTGAAGAGGTACAAAGTAGCTGTGCGTGAATAACACAATGGTAAGTGGCATAATGACCGGGACTATGGGAGGTGGAGTGTGCAAAATATACAGAGACAGCTATGCTGGTCAGATTGTGCAAAGTGCATAATGACAGAAGATGGTACATCATAGTGCCTGCTAGAAGGTCTCTAGAGGTTAAAATTGTAAAAATGTATTGATATATTTTACAGACACAGTATCTTTACTGTTTTTTTTTTTCCTCTCAATCTTTATAAATAAATTTTGTGCATAGCAGCATCCTTTTGTGCATAGCAGTAAAAAAATATAGAATTTAATAAATGCTTTGAGTATACACAAAAAAAGAAAGCAATTAAAGGCTAACTATTGGGTCAACTTGATCGGTCAAAGGTGGGATCATCCAGTTAAAGTAACAATTCAGGCAAGCTGGGAGAGAGAGGTGGTGTAACACTTGAGGTTCGGAGTATAATAAATGTTTTATTACTGGCAGTTTAATAATTCCACAAGATCAATAGGGATACGAGAATAATCTTTATCAAGAAGAGTATAGAGGGGCAGGCTTAGCGAATCTTCTGGATTACGGATTGTATTTACTGCCTTCTTGTGTATGACACACAAGAAGGCAGTAAGTACAATCCGTAATCCAGAAGATTCGCGGGGCAGGCAGGGTCCAACACAAATATCCTTAATCCCAAATCCCAACGAGGCAGTCGAGAAAGACAGGCAAGGTCATACACAGGGAAGCGCAGCTATGGTAATGAAAACAGAATCCAAAAGGCGTAATACGGGAAACAGAACAGGGTCATACACAGGTTTACTATTTCAATATTAAATGCTCAGTAGAATTAAGACGATACAATACCTCGCAACGAGGCCATAGTAGTGAAGGGTTTATATAGAGGGAAGGGAATGAGAGACAGGTGTTTAAAATTCTGGTGATTGTGCCTTGTGCTGTGTGCTGGGTTTGTGTTCCGTGGGATGTTGTACCGTGCCAGTTGTACACTGTGTATCTGTGGACTCCCCTGGTGTAGACCTCACAGAGCCCCCTCCTTGACGGGGGGCTCCAGACGCCCTCACAGACCTCGAGGGAGGCCGTCCCCGTCGACTGGGACCCGGAAGCTCAGGATGTAGATGATGAAAGTCGTCAACAAGGCCGGGATCCAGGACGTCCCTCGCCGGGATCCATGAATTCTTTTCCGGTCCGTATCCTTCCCACTCCACCAGATACTGTACCCACCAGCACGGCGCCTGGAATCCAGCACGGACCGGACTGCGTAGGTGGGTTCACCCCCCACAACCAGAGGAGGAGGAAGGCGCATGTGAAAAGTAGACGACATAAGAAACTGACGGGGTAATTGCAATTTGTAGGAAACAGGATTGATCCATCGTAAGACCTTATACGGTCCAATATATCTAGGATACCGTTTCTTACAAGGGGCTTTGAATCTCACATCTCTGGTCAAAAGCCATACCCTCTGCCCTAGATGGTAAACCAAGGTGGGACCCCGACGACGATCTGCGTGCCTTTTCTGATTCCTGACTGTTTCCTGTAGATGCTGATGCGCCGAGTCCCATACCTGCGAACTGCGTGCAAACCAGTCCTGCACTGCCACCACCGGACTGGGGTCGGTGTCCCATGGAAAAAATGGAGGCTGGTATCCTAGGATACATTGAAAAGGGGTTAGGCGTGATGAAGAATGTATGAGTGAATTTTGGGCATATTCTATCTACGGTAGATAACAGTTCCAGTGGGGGGGTGTGTAGCACATGTCTGTCTGAGGTATTTTCCAATTTCCTGATTGAGGCGCTAGGTCTGTCCGTTCGATTGGGGATGATATCCTGATGTAAGACTAACTGAGACTCCCAATCTCTCACAAAAAGCTTTCCAAAATCTAGATGTAAATTGGGGACCACGATCTGACACTATATCTTCGGGCCAAACTGTCTGAAGACTATTTAAAAACACAGTTCGCTAATTCACTGGCTGTGGGGAGTTGAGGCAATGGAATCAAATGGCACATTTTTGAAAATCGATCGATTATGACAAGGATAGTGGTGTTTCCGGAGGACACAGGCAAATCTGTGATGAAATCCATAGCTATGTGTGACCCTGGGCGGTGAGGAACAGTTATAGGTTCTAGCTTACCCGCAGGGAGTTGCTTAGGGGTCTTGGACTGAGCACATACCGGACATGATAGAACATAATCTGTGACATCCTCTTGCAATGAAGCCCACCAGTACTTCTTTCCCAGAAGTTGTACCGTCTTTGTGATTCCTGGATGTCCCGAACCCAGGGAAGTATGGCTCCATGTTAACAATTGAGCCCGGACTGCAATGGGGACGTAGGTTTTTCCAGCTGGTGTATCGGGCGGGGCCGGGTCTGACTGTAACGCAGAGGTTATCACATGATCAATTTCCCACCTGATAGGTCTTACCAGACATCTTGAAGGAACTGTCTGGAAAGAGAATCTGCCTTGATATTCTTCTGACCTGGTATGTTGGAAACAGTAAAACAGAATCTGTTAAAGAATAATGACCATCTGGCTTGGTGGTAATTCAACCTTTTTGCATTTTTCAGGTATTCAAGGTTACGATGGTCAGTATAGACTATGAAGGGATGCTGCTCACCCTCCAACCAATGAGCCACTCCTCCAGCGCCATTCCACAAGATCAATAGGGATACGAGAATAATCTTTATCAAGAAGAGTATAGAGGGGCAGGCTTAGGTCATACACGAGAAGGCAGTCAGTACAATCCGTAATCCAGAAGAGTTGCGGGGCAGGCAGGGTCCAACACAAATATCCTTAATCCAAAATCCAAACGAGGCAGTCGAGAAAGGCAGGCAAGTTCATACATGGGGAAGCGCAGCTATGGTACAGAAAACAGAATCCAAAAGGCGTAATACGGGAAACAGAACAGGGACATACACAGGTTTAGTATTTCAATATTAAATGCTCAGTAGAATTAAGAAGGTACAATACCTCGCAACGAGGCCATAGTAGTGAAGGGTTTATATAGAGGGAAGGGAATGAGAGACAGGTGTTTAAATTTTTTTAAATTAAAAATAAGAAGTCAACAGACTGGAATGATATGGATATGTCAATGGTAAAAAATATTATTGAGTGTGTGGAGAAACCCCTGGTACATATATTCAACTTGTCCCTTCAAAAAGGTGTATTTCCCTGAAAAATTAAAATTGCTAAGGTTGTTCCTATATATAAAACAGGTGATAGACATACCTGTTCTAATTATAGACCTGTTTCTTTGCTTTCACAGTTTTCAAAAATATTGAAAAAAATATTTTATATAAGATTAAATGATTTTGTTATAAAACAGAAT
Organism: Umbra pygmaea; assembly: GCA_016801145.1. Taxonomy (NCBI): domain Eukaryota; kingdom Metazoa; phylum Chordata; class Actinopteri; order Esociformes; family Umbridae; genus Umbra; species Umbra pygmaea. The sequence continues at coordinate 7,916 of JACXGM010020803.1, read as the reverse complement.
ATATTAAGCAATCAACAATATGGGTTTAGAAGTAACAGAACAACCTCACATGCATTAATATAATTTGAAGAGAACATATCAAATGCAATAGAAAATAAAGAATATACAGTCGTAGTATTTTTAGATCTTAAAAAAGCATTTGATACCGTCGACCATGGCATCCTATTAGAGAAACTAAAAAGATATGGAATTAGAGGGGTAGCTCACTCTTGGATAAGTAGTTACTTAGAGAAAAGGCAGCAATACGTCCAAATAGATTATTGCAAGTCTCAATTATTGGAGGTAACTTGTGGGGTTCCCCAAGGCTCAGTATTGGGCCCATTACTTTTTCTGTAATACATTCATGATATTTGTGAGGTTTCCAAAGTATTAAAACTGATCTTATTTGCTAATGATACAAACCTATTTTGTTCTGGGGGAATCTAAAACAACTGTTGAATACAATGGAAAAAGAAATGGTACTGATAAAAAAATTGGTTTGATTCTAATAAATTAACATTGAATTTAAGTAAAACAAAATTTATTGTATTTGGTAATCGATTAACAAATACAACAAATAGTTTAACGATTAATGAAGTTTAAATAGATAGGGTGTTGGCCATTAAATTTCTTGGAGTGATTATAGACAATAACTTAAATTGGAAACCTCAAACATCCTATATGAAGAACAAGATTTCAAAGTCAGTTGCAATATTATATAAAGTCAAAGATTTTCTTAATGAAAAATCATTATATACTATGGGCCCTATTTTAACGATCTGAAACGCAAGTATCAAACGCGAAATGCAAGTGACATTGTGGGAGGGTCCAGGGCGCTGTTCCTATTTTACCGGCGGGATGAATTACTCTTGCGCTCGACGCAAATCTAAAATGGGTAGATCTGAAGTAGCTTCATTAGTCATAGGTGTGGTTTGGGCGTAACGTGCAATAAACCAATCAAAGCGTCATCTCACATTCCCTTTAAGAGCAGGCGCGCTTGTTCCATTGCGGATTGCTATTCTAACGGCGGATTGCTATTGAAAATAATAAAAATAAATGTAAATAAAGAAATGTCACAAGACAGCCTACTTTCCGATGTTTTGGACTCACTCTCACTAAATCACGTGGTTATGAATGCATGGTAATATTTTTGCAATGTAGTCTAACTTAACACAGAGATTACTCTTCTGTCAAATAAGCTTTCCTCTCCCGTTCTGTATTTCTGGGCATTTGGGTTAAGTTGCAACGGCACATGCATTTCAAAATCACGTCTCCTGAAGTCCTTTGATATTTCCTAATGTCATCAACCCATCCATGATTCATAGAAATGTTGCATAAAACACAACAAGCCACAAAGAACGCTGCGACTTGAGTAGTGTATCCAAACACCTGACGCGCATTTTCAGTGTGCCAAATGTTCGTTCAATTAGGCTACACTGCGTGTTTGTGTGTGTGTTTTCGATAAAACAGCATTTCGAGCACTTGCTGGCATCATAAAATGTTTCATCATTACCATGTCTTTAACGGATAGCCGTTGTCCCCTTCACAGCCACCCATCCAAGGAGGGATTCCTCATGGCAACTTTGCCATAAATCAGTAATGAGTAATTCGCAAAAACATGGGTGATTTTACTATAAGCATTGCAAATGACTTGTATGTTGATTGAATGGGTTCCCTTGATGTTGATGTATATCAGTGCAAATAATTCATTCTGAATAAATGTGTACACTAGATGTATACCTATTTTTTCACATTTTCGGAGACCACAATGTCTTCCTCCGTGTGGTAATATTTTTCCTTCTAATTATGTATTCCAATAATAAAGAACTGCTGCATTTGTGTAGATGAGAGTAGCAAAGTGTATGCGCGTTGTGCACATGCTACATTATGGTTAAGCATGCGCCCTTAAAATAGCATATGAATAACATGCCACTGACTTTTAACCAGGTTTTTCCTGGTCAGTAGCGGAATTGTTTTCGGGAACTGCAAGATAGCATCAGGGAACGTTTGCGCAGGAATACGCCGCTTCTTTTCGCTGAACCGCCCAACGAACGCAAGTTCATTCCCTAATTTACCGACGCGCGTCTGGGGAGGGAAAAATCCCATATGCGTCGGGTGCAAGATAGGAATGATACATGCGTTTGTGTAAAAAGTCAATTGCCCTGGGTGTAAGATAGGGCCCTTTGTATTGTTCCCTTGTGCTTCCATACATTACTTATTGTGTGGAACTATGGGGAAATACATATAAAACAAAAACCAATCCAATCTTTGTGCTTTAAAAGAGAGCTATGCAAATAATAAAGAAAACCACCTAGAGAGAGCCAACAAACTCCCTTTTTATTGACCTAAAGGCTTTAAAGTTTAAAGAATTAGTAGAACTAAAAACATTACAAATTATGTACAAAGCAAAAAATCCCAACTTACCTGAAGGTATCCAAAGGTTGTTTACAGCAAGAGAATGTCAACATGACTAAAGGGGAACTTGTATATTCAAAAAGAACCAAGTTAGGACCAATGCAAAATATCATTGTATTTCAGTTAAAGGTGTAAACCTATGGAACAACTGTCATATGGAATAAAAAATATGTGGAACACTTAGTAAGCTGAAAAAACTATTTAAAAATAATGTACTGAAACTATATGAATCCATTTAAAGAGTGATACATGAGCTAGCTGAGCTTGTTGCCATTTGGATTGTGCAACTGTCCTGAATACGCAATTCTAAAGTTTTTGTATTTCGTTTATTTTTGTTTGTCTACAACAGATTGATGCAAAACACTAAATTGTAATTCATTTTATAGTATAAAAATTATAGGTGTTAAAAAGGGTAAGCAATATAAGCGAGAGCTTCAGCTTACACCTGTTTCAGACCGCTGATAGGATTTGTAAATATATTGTTGGTGGTCAACTCAATTGCTGTTGATGCAAGTCTGTCTGTCTGTCTGTCTGAAATAAATTCTATTCTAATAAAAGACACTTAGTACAACTCTTTTAGACCATGCACCTGGCGCGTGGACCCATTTATCCACTTTCAAACTTGCAAAAGTGGATTTGGACACGCCCAAAGCGCACTTGCGCCATGCGCTTTACGCCATGCGCTTAGATCGTTAAAATAGGGCCCCAAGTGTTGTAATGCAGTTTTACTCATCAACTAGATCCTCTTTAGCCACGGGTAACTAAGTATTGTCTTCGATGAGGCGTTCAAATAACTTGTAATGTTTCTAAATAAAATTTAACAGAGGTTGGAAAAAGGACACTCGCTGAGGTTCAAACCTGCCTTCCTTTATACTGTTTTCAACCTAACCTCTGATCTCTCCGCAACTGTATCTGTTATTGGTTCAATAAAATGAAACTCTGCCCATTTGGACCCTCAAAATCATATCTCAGCTCAGTCTTGAGCTGTAAATGTGGTAGTATTTTCATAAGAATGGATGATTTTCATAAGAAAGGCATTGTATTTGCATGTATCAATATGTTTGATCACAGACAATCAGTATGGTAGACAGTATAATTATTGAATTACTATAAGAACATCTTTTAATGGAATAGTATCAAGTTACAACGAAGTGCATTGAAAAACCCTCAAGGCTGTTGGGAATCAGGAGGCTTTAAGGCCTCAGTAGAACTGACGGAATAAACAGGCCTCATTGTTTTTAGGGAGTTTTGGATTCTGCGCCACCAATTACATCATGGGATGTTTCTGATAAGGGCATCCGAGAGCACGTCTACACACATTAACATAAATTAACATAAAGGGATGACCAATTACATCATGGGATGAAACAGTGAAAGAGAATGGTGGAAAAAGTAACAAGGTTGATCAGATCCGCCCCAGTGATTAACATATAGGCTGGGCCAGGTGCAACGTGATCTCTCAGAAACATGCGACTCACATACCAAAGATTGCAAGTTCGAATCCATGTGGACACTTTGCATGTATATTGTTTTCAATTGCAGCCGTGTTGCAGACGTGTTGCAAATATGCTTTTTTATCCTTTTTTTCCTCACTATCACCATGGTTACAAACAATACATTACGACATAACACATGTTACATGGAGTTAACAGCAAGGTTTCTGAGTGGTTAAGGTTAGGTTGGGGGTTTGGGCAAGGTTTAAATCGAATTAACAGCAAGGTTTCTGAGTGGTTGAGGTTAGATTAGGGGTTTGGGCAAGGTTTAAATCGAATTAACAGCAAGGTTTCTGAGTGGTTAAGGTTAGATTAGGGGTTTGGGCAAGGTTTAAATCGAATTAACAGCAAGGTTTCTGAGTGGTTAAGGTTAGGGTAAAGGTTTGGGTAAGGCTTAGATCGAGTTAACAGCAAGGTCTCACTCTGCGCCAATCGCTGACTTTTCCGTGAAACTGCCCCTGATTTTGGTCCCATTCCGTGAAACTGCCACGGATTCTGAAGTTCAGACTCCGTGGCAGTGTCACGGATTTCTGAGAGATCAGGCTGGCCAGGTGATAAGGATTGGTATGAAAAGGGATGTTCAATATTATGAGATCAGTTGTCCTGCAGAATAACAACTCGGCTTCATGATGACATATTGGAGGCACCGCTGAGATTTGGGCGTGAGATCGTCTGGTGGGTGGCTGTCAGGTATCTCTCCAAATTTACGAACTGGGAGGGGGGTTTTGAATCCAAATGCAATGCTTGAATACTGTAATGCTTTGCAGATCCTTTGTGGACAAAATATGTTGGAGAGAACATTGAGCGCTACATTGCAGGTCATTGTAGGTCTGAACGGGCAGGTGGAAATTCCTGTGGCTACCGCTACATTGACTGCTACATTGAAGGTCATTGTAGGTCTGAACAGGCATCTGAAAATTCCTGTGGCTACCCCTACATTGACCGCTACATTGTAGGTCATTCTAGGTTTGAACGGGCAGGTGGAAATTCCTGTGGCTACCGCCACGTCTAGGTTAGGTCGTGGGTCTGAACGGGCAGGCATGTGATATATAATGACCTATTGTAAATATAATTAAATACAGTTGGTTGAGGAAAGGAGGGAGTGAGAATTCCCTGTCAGCGGCTGCATGTGTGTGTAGAGGCTCTCTTGTGAGTGTGTGTGTGTGTGCAAAGAGGAAAAAACCTGTCTTTGCTCCATCTCTCTCCCCCTTGTGAGCCAGTGAGGAAACTTGTGTGTGTGGAGAAAGGGAAAAAAAGAACTGCCTTGGCTGTGTCTGTCTCACTATCTCTTTGTCTTTCTCTGTATTTTTTCTCTCCAGTTAAAAATGTAAATAGTGTAAATAATGTATAAAGGAGTAATTTGTTTAGAGGGAGTAATCTGTGAAACGAATATGAAAGGTTAAGGTGTATTGTTAAGTTAGGGACAGGTAAGTGTAGATTTAGCGTTTCACTTGAGAATACTTATCAGAGGGGATAAAATTGCAATCAGTAAAAATGTATAGAGAAATAGTAGTTATTCTTTGTAACCACAATAGACAATTTGGTTTTAAATTAATAGATTTAATCGCCCACAGAGACCTTGGGCACATTAAGTGCAGATACAGGGGAAAATTATCTATTATTGTAGAAAACTGCAGATTTAAAGTGTTAGACAGAAGACTATTTCAAAGCCCATATAATATAAGGTCATTTTAGGGCTGGAGAGCAGATTTTCTTATACATTTATTCATGACAAAATTGTACAGGGAAGGAACTTGTGTTTTGAATACCATATCCGGAGTACAGGTAATTTCTATAAATTTGGGAACTGGAGGGTCCGGTCTAGTCATCCGCATTTGAACAAACCAATTAGCAGGCAATGTGAGACCCCTTTTACTGGACCCTGGATTTTTTAACAGGAGAAGGTGGTGAAGAATGCATAATTTCAAAGCCCCAAGATTGTAGAGTTTAAAGGAAAAGTCCAACATTGTAGTTTGTGAGTAAAATAGAGACATACAGTAGCAGGAAAAAACATCTGCTGCTATTCTTTCAAGGTTCTGTGTGTGTGAGATCTATCAGGAGCCCAATTAAAGTCCCAAGAAGATAACAGACAAGGAGTTTGAGATAAGAATTGTATTGGAAGTCATCCCAGAAAAGAGAGAGCAGATTGTCTTTGACAAGTCAAGGCCATGCATGGCCACACGCCTAAAAAAGGACTAACTCTAGAACAGTAGCAGGCCCGTATACTCAAAATTTGGTAGGAATAATCAACATTGGCAGGGTAATAATCAGACCCAGGGAATAGTGTGAGGTGTTAATTAAGAGAGAACATAAAAGATGTGATTGGTTATTACATCTAAACTAGAGAAGAATTTAAAAGGATGCAGGTAAGAGAGGATGGATTTTATGCAAGTGAGGGAGGAAAGGTGAAAAGGTATTAAGGATGAAGTAAGTCATTGAGGGGAAAAAGGAAGAATAAGGCAGAAAGAGGTGAGGAAGAGAATTGGAGATTTTACTGGAGAAGGAAAGAGAAAGGAAAAATGAATGCAGTTCTGGGAGTTAGGAGAAAAAATGAAAAGGCAGGTGAGGATGATAAGGTTGATGGATGATGGCTAGTGCTATGAAGGATTTGAGATGTGATTTCATGCAATTATTTAAATTACCCACTGAATAAAAATGCTACTTGTTTATTGAGAACCATAAAATCGTTCAATTGTTTTGACACTCAAAGATAATTGTGTGATCAGTTTTAAGAGTTTTAAAATTTGGAAATACATATGCCATATGAGATTATGTCGATAGGATTATCAGAGCAAAGTAAACTAACAGTTTTTTATAAAAATGGGTGATAAGGACTAATGGAATTTAGCAATATTATTTGGGGATACAGGTGTCAATTGCATTTCAACAAGTATTGGATTGATTAAATTGGACTGGCATCCTTCAAGATAAAAGAATTCATCAATCTCTTATCATGAATGTGCACCTGAGATTGAAATCAGGTTATAAGTGAAATTTACTGTGAAATGCATTTCACTGAATAAAATAAGAATGAGGGTAAATCTTTAAGAATACACATTTAATGATTTGATGAGAACAGAGTTTTTCCTGTGTGTATTGTCTTGTGTCAGTATGTCTCTTGTCTGTGTATGTTGAGTTTGTCTTTGTGTGTCTATGAGAGAAAGGAGAATGGTTCTGGACAAGGAGTGAGTGGATTGCTGCCAGCAGATCATCGTTGTCAGTCCACTGGAGGAGACCTTAGCAGATGTACTATCATTGTTTGATAAGAGTAGTGGGAGTAATGATAATATCTATGATGTAACACAGTAGAAGATAATTACCATTTTCCTTTTTATTGAACTTTTCTGGTGTTAACCGTAATTCCTTTTTTTTGCTGCCATTCTAAAACTTCTCAGAGCCAGGCACAAGAGGCTGGGAATTTTTGGGTTATTTTATGGCAAACCAACAATAATCTTAGAACCAAGTATTTCAATGGTTCTGTTAGTTCATTTTTATTTTTTATTGAATTCTGCCATTCAAGAGACTCAGTGATGTTGTCATGGTTACTGGGTTTTTCCCCATTTAGAAACACTGACATGTTTTTTATATAGGTTAGACATTATATCATTTTTGTATTATTTTTTTGCCCAGATAGCTTTTCAGCTAGGGTGCTTAAGGGTATGCTGTATGTCGTGTTACTTTACACATAGTTTTGTGTAAAGGGGGAAGACTCAAAGGGGATCAAAATGAAAGGGTCAATTGATTCTAATTCCTCTCCCAACTACACATAATTAAGAGATTTTAGATTTTTATGAAGAGACTTTTTTGATTTTTTTGAATCACGTCTTGAAAACAACCGTAAATCTCAGAATTTATCCCAAATTACGTTCTCAGGAAACTATTTTGAAAACCTAAATTACGTTCTATGCCAACCTATTTAGGGTGTTTTTACGTTTGAACTGCACGTTTTGTTATTAGGCTATATTTGTACTTGAATTACGTTGCTCCGGTACATTTCGTTTAGCGGATTTATGCGAGAACATTCCATAC
>JACXGM010020802.1:0-17606 GCA_016801145.1 Umbra pygmaea | reverse complement strand
TAACCATTACCCTTATGTTAAACCTAACCTTAACCATTACCCTAAAACATATTCTAAACTTACCCCTACTCTTAAAATACACAATTAGTTGCTTATCAACAGATGGTTTGTTGATAGTTTGTTGATGATATGACTATCAACAAACTATCTGTAGAGCACATACAGATGGAATGTCAGACTCTCCAAATAAAGTGTAACCTATTTGACCATTGTATGTAACTGATGTATAACATATTAAATATGGCATATTTAGGAAATGTTTTACCTAGGCCTCATATAAATTGTGCCCATAATTGCAGTACTATGTTCCTGCACAACCAGAGGCTGCAGATTTAGGACCCCAGTTCTAGGGCCGCAGTTTCAGGACCCTAGTTTTTTGTGTTGACGCTTGAAATGTACACATTAATAACCATCCTGACTCCTGTCTATAGACTTTTACTAATTTAGAGGTTTTTGTTAATTTAAATAAATGTTATAGACAGTGGAACGTTAGACAGTGAAATTATGTCCACTATGGATTAAAATATCCAGATATTCAGTTGGGCTTCACTCTTCACTCAGTAGCATGTAAATGTAACAGAGTAATTTTTGGGTTCGTAGTTAGTATGATTATATGGAAATGAAACACGCACACAATCTGGAATCACCACTTGTATTCACTTCACCGAACTCAACTAGCCCCATTCACAACATAACCCTTACGTAAGTCTCACATCTACGGCAACCCCCAGTGGACAACCCACGCTTTACAGTGGAGCATTGAAACGTCTGTCACATAAATATATTTTAGATGGGCTTAACAGCAAGGTTTCAGAGTGGTTAAGGTTAGGGTAAGGTTTATGGATGTAATAATATAAAGTAAAAATCGCCTGTCTGTTTCACGCTGCAATCTAGACACAGAACACCAGGGTCCTGAAACTGCGGTCCTAGAACTGGGGTCCTGAAACTGCAGCCTCCGGTTGTGCAGGAATACCCTTCTCCATAATTGGGCAATCCTATTCTTATTTTGAAAACTATGCATCCCCTTTTCTGACTTAACTGGTTCCCTGTAAAGACTGAAGCAGTTGAGAATATGTTTTGGTGCTCATGTCAAGGGGAGCAATAACAACAACAAAAAGTAACCCGTTGAGAGATTGGTCTCCCTTTTAAATGCTGACAGTTGTCTGACTCTTGACATTTGAATTGAAATGTGTCAGGTTACAGACTTCATAAATATTCAGAAATGCACATTGAAATAATCAAAAACCAATTGTTCATTCTCCCTGTTATCATTTAGAGCAAGCTTGACTTATCTATGAATTATCTAAATGGGAACAGGTAATCCACCAAAATAAACACTCTGGTAATATCAAAAGCATCTATCAAAGCCTGTATGTTGGATTGTTCTCATCAACAACAGTATGGTTGAAAATAAGCAAACCCTGCTTGCCCAGGCAAACCAAGGCTCTATTAAAAACTTTTGTAACATTATTAGTAAAAAATTGTAATCTTGTGGGAACTAGGGAACTAGGTTCTACAATTATATCCTAAACTTTCACAATTTGTGAAACTTTTTTTATAGACCAGTTCAAAAATAACTGAAACTTGACAAATGATCGATGATAATTAAACGGTATACAAAGATACATTTTCACCTCCTATCCAATTTGCTACATTGCAATGTGACCAAGTATAGCCACTGGCAAAAATGTGGTTCTCAGTCGCTTGTCAAAAAATAAGGAACGGCAAGGGTTTTTGGATTGATAAATGTTGCAAAGATGGGACGTGGTGAAATTGAAAATCAGGTGCTTTCCAACCTCAGTGTTGTTTGACTGATAGCTTCATTATATAACACTGTATTCCAAGGGTATTGCATGACATTACTTTCTACTGTTCTACTGTAACTGCATTGACAGCCGTTTTATAACCAAATGTAGGCTTAAAAAGAATGTTCACATCATCTTATAAGAAAATATAAGATATAGACAGTTGTGACCGAAAGTATTGATACCCTTGCATTTTATTCAAATAATGCACTTTAAAATATATACATGCATGTCATAGGTCAACCAGCAGGATAATGACCTAAAACATACCTCAAAAAGTACCCAATATTGGATAAGAACACATTGGACCATTCTGAAGTGGTCTTTTATTAAAACTGATCTAAATCCCATCTGTGGAAAGAGCTGAAGCTAGCATTAGGAAAATGTACCTATCAAAGCTGAAAGAACTGGAGCGATTTGCTCAAGAAGAGTGGGCCAAACTACCACTGGATAAGTGTAGAAATCTCATTCAGAGCTACAGATTGTGCTTGATTTTAGTTGTATTGTTCCCAAATACTGCAAAGAAATCTGTCCCAATATTTTTGTTTGATCATTTTAATTTTTTTACTATTTAAAGTAAATAGATCATAAATAAAACTTCTGTTGTATTGGATGTGAAGTAAAAGAATGGTGGAAACCAAATACTGTTGTCAATCTCTACTTAGTTCATACAAAAGTTTGACTTTTGTGATGTGGGAGTGTACCAATACTTTCGCCTGTCTGTGGGAAATTATAGTTGTATGTAAAGGTTTAGGCACCCCTGATCATTTCCATGATTTTCATTTATAAATAATTGGGTGTTTGGATCAGCAATTGCATTTTGATCAATCAAGTAACTGAAGTACTCAGTAATATTTTGGTAGTGAAATGAGGTTTATTGAATTAACAGAAAATGTGCAATATGCATCAAAAACAATTTAGATGGGCATACATTTGGGCACCCTTGTCATTTTGTTAGCACTGATTAATTGTAAGACACAATTGGTTTAGTGAGCTCATTAAGCCTTGCACTTCATAGACAGGTGCAGCAAATCATAAGAAAAGGTATTTAAGATAGCCAATTGCAAGTTGTTGTTCTCTTAGTCTCTCCTCTGAAGAGTGGCAACATGGGGGCCTCAACTACTCCAAAATGACCCGAAAACAAAGACTGTGCTACATTATGGTTTAGGAGAAGGCTACAAAAAGCTATCGCAGAGATTTAAGCTGTCAGTGTCCACAGTGTGGAACATAGTAAGGAAATGGAAGACCACAGGCACAGTTCTCATTAAGGCCAGAAGTGGCAGGCCAAGTAAAATATCAGAGAGGCGAAGGATGGTGAGAACGTTCAAAAACAGCCCATAGACCACCTCCAAAGATTTACAACATCTTTTTGCAGATGGTGTCACTGTGAATCGTTCAACAACTCAGCACACTTTGCACAAGGAGAAGTTGTACGGGAGAGTGATCCGTAAAAAGTCTTTTCTGCACACATGCCAAAAACAGAGTAGCTTGAGCTATGCAAACGTACATTTGGACAAGCCAGCATCATTTTGGAAGAAGGTGCTGTGGACTAGTGAAACAAAGATGAAGTTATTTAGTCATAACAAGAGGCAATATGCATGGCGGCAAAAGAACACAGCATTCCAACATACACACTTGCTACCCACAGTAAAATTTGGTGTAGGTTCCATCATACTGTGGGGCTGTGTGGCCAGTGACGATACTTGGAATCTTGTTAAAGTTTAGGGTTGCTTGGATTCCACTCAATATCAGGAGATACTTGAGAATAATATAGAGGAATCAGTCACAAAGTTGAAGTTATGCCAGAACTGGATATTTCAACAAGACAACAACCCAAAACACTGCTCAAAATCTATTCTGGAACAAGTACAATGTTCTGGAATGGCCATGCCAGTACCCAGACCTGAATATCATTGAAAATCTTTGGGGTGATTTAAAGCGGGCTGTCCATAATCGGCAACCATCAAACCTAACTGAACTGGAGATGTTTTGCAAGAAGGAATGGTCCAAAATACCTTCATACAGAATCCAGACACTCATTACAGGCTACAGGAAGCATCTATAGGCTGTTATTTCTGCTGAAGGAGACAACTAAATATTGAGGTGATATTTCTGTTGGGGTGCCCAAATTTATGCACCTGTCTAATTTATTTTTGACACATATTGCACATTTTCTGTTCATCCAATAAACCAAATTTCACTACTGAAATATTACTGTGTCCTTCAGATATTTGATAGGTCAAAATGAAATTGCTTGTTTATAAATGCATATCATGGAAATTATCAGGGGTGCCTAAACCTTTGCATACCACTGGAAAAACACATTGGGACAATCCTATGTGCACTCAGTAAAATGATGAGCATTTCAGAAATTTTCTGAAAATCGCAGCAATTTAAAGTACAAAAGGTTTGGAGCTTTGTACAGGACACACTGGAAGCTCCAAACCTTTTGTACTTAAAATTGCTGCGATTTTTTAAGCTTGCACTTTATCCTCATTAATACAAATATCACTGATGTTAAATGTAAACAATCGCATGTGGCAGCTGTCAACAATGCTACTGACATTACTAACATGAACTCACAATGAATTCACGTGCAGTGCAAAATGTTGCATAATGAAGACATTTTTTTCCCAAGATCAAATCTGTACTACCAAACACAGCACATTCTAGATGACCATACATGTAAAATGAATGCAAAAGAAATGTTCAAAGCTTTGAGATCACTACTTAGGATTTAAGGTTTTCATGAGCTGTATGCCAAAATCATCAGTATTAAAACAATAAATGACCTGAAATATTTCAGTTGGTGTGCAATGAATCTAAAATATATGAAAGTTACATTTTTGTCATTACATTGGGGAAAATAATTAACTTTATCACAATATGCTAATTTATTGAGAAGGACCTGTAAATGCTTTCTTTTTACTGTCCTAATTTTAAATATATAAGATATATATTTTTAACTATTCATGTTAAATTTTAATATGTGCATTTATTCAATTGAAATTGTACCCTTAACAGAGCAAAAGGTAAAGCTTCAAATTCACACAGATTTTAGTATCCCAAGAATGAAAAACTATGGTTTTAAAAGGCAAAAATGTAAACTTTAATAAATACTGTATTTTGAAGATTTATAAAAGGCACAACATGAAAGTACACTGCTGGGTTCAACAGTTGTGCAAAGACATAAATAACCAGGTACATGGAGTTCATATACCTAACCATTGACCTTAATCATTTTTCACACTTTTTATTTCATTGCTCGATTTGGTCTTTGGTAAGATCTTCCCAAAACTGGTAAGCACAGCAGAGCCCAGCAGAGTACTTTTACAAATTTGGTATTTTGTCCAAAATCCTAATATCAAAAGAATATTATTTGGAATATATTTTCAGACAATCCCCCAAATGTTGTATTTTATTTTGTGTCTTTGGATCTCATAATGACTAACATGACTGCCTCTTTGAAGTGATTGTGTATGAACTCTGAGGAGAAAGGTGATGGCTTCATCTTGTATATTATTTTGGACTAAAGGCTTGCAGGGGCAAACTTGTGATGAAAAGACCTGACTGACAACATAATGACCTTCTATCCCTCTAAAGACATGCATTTTACATGTACTTCAGACTTTTTTTTCTTATTTATCTCCCACCCCATTCTCTTCCACTCCCAATTCCCACTAACTCTGCCTTGTCAGCAGCTCCGCAACAGGTCTGTGGGATGTCGAGGGGCGTGCACCTGGTTCATCCAACCACATTTTGCCCAGTCGCCAATTCTTTTCGCACTGCTTATCCAACATGGAATCCTTTAGTCAGATCATGCACGGGATAATTACGTTCAGTAACTATGCTTCTGCGATTGAATTTACAGGCACCGATAAGGACACAAGGAGTCGCTGGAGAGCGACGTGGCAGGATAGAAAATATGGATAGATAATCTAAATCCCAAGCAGTGCTATGCCAATTTACGCTGCCTTGTGCAGGATGCCCGGGGAAAGTCAGAGAACCCATAGTTAGGCGTGAACCACTGACTATCATGACGCAGACTGTCCTGCAATGCAGCAACTTAGCCTACTACGCCATGTGGACACAGACGTAAAATGTATCTGCAGAACACAAAACTTTAATAAAAAATGTAATGAAAGTAAATTATTTTTCCCTAGCTTTGTTTTCACTGCGGGATCAGCATTTTTCAGAATCTGAACAATTCTTTTTGACTAGCAGGTCCCTGTACCCATTTCATGACACATTTTAGGGTTTGTCCTTGGTTGTGGTAAAATATACAGATTTATTGCCAAGTAAGTTTTACCAAACAATGATTTTTTTGGTCTATTGGTGCATGAATAGCAGTATCCCATTTACATGTAGATCACAAAGTGAAGGAACATTATTCCTCCCATTTATGAATCAAATAGCTAGCCTAATATATTACAGCTCTCCCTGAGTCTAGGTGTCCTACTTTAGATTTCGCTAAGTGGCCTGCAACCCGATTTAATGTATGCATTAACGTCACTCAGAAGTCAGATTATCTGTGTTGAACATCCCAGGAGACAGCAACCTCACATGTATCCCAGGGCAAGATTAGGCTTGACTCATTGGACAGCCGCCTTAAATAGAGTTATGGATTTTCAAAAGGTGAAACGAAAATCAAAGGCCAACGTCGCCTTCAAACACCATCAAACTCACAGCTCAGCAAAGATGCAACACTGCTCACATGTGTGCACTACACTACTTAACAAGACAAGTGGTAGGGCCTAACACCTGACCTGATTGGTACCACCACCTTGGGAGAGTGTACCAGTGGTAGAGTCCTATTCTGTGCTTGTCAAAACTACACTAACTAAGCAGTTCCATAACAGCCCTTCCAGCTCTAAGAAAGATCCTCTCCTCCCCCACCATGTACTTAATATATTCCCATGCCTCGCTTTCATCTTTATTCTCTCGATCATTCATTCGCTCTCTTTCATTCTCATTAATTCTCTCTATAATGCTCTCTGTTTCCATCCCTATTGCTCTCTATATTCTCTTTCTCGCTCATTCTCTTCCAGTCATTTTCTCTTTCAAGGTTGCTATATGGAGTACCCCCGGCCTGCAAGGTGGGAAAAAAAGTCATACTGTACAGTTCACCCTAATTGCTCCCAAGGTGCATGACATGGCAAACCCTCGCACCTCTCCCAATTGGACAGATTGAGTTGAAAGTGGAAGTCAAATTTCATTTGGACCATGTGTTCAAATGACAGTTAAATAAATGTCATCTTGTTATTTAATCTCTCTCTGCTTCTTCATTCTTGTCTATTGACAAGTCGTCTCTTTAGAATACTGCCGGCTCTCAGTGGAATAGCACGGAGCAAAAAAGACATACTATAAATACACAGGACAATGTACAGAGATGTATACCCTCTTCATGATCAACTTGTCATTCAGAAAATATACAATAATATACGTCTTGACAGATATTTATCACAGTAAAGCAGCGATCAAAAAATATTTTTTCTTTCTGAGTTGTTTGGAGATATCAGGGCAGCATTAGCATTAGCCTATGCTGCATATAGCCCGATAACACCCTCCCACATTTCTCTCGTTGTTGCCAGCCCCTACCCCTGCCACTCACCAGAATAGTGGACTTGGCGTCAAAGGCCACTCGTTTCACCCTCTGGACCATGCCGTCTCCTCCCTGGGCCTGACGAGGAAAACACCAGAGGGTGTGGTGTTAGAGTTAAGCGGAAGATTACAGTGTGCGTGTGAGAGACAGAGACAGAGCGAGTCATAGAGGGTGAAAGACATGGTGACGGAAAAAAATAATGATAATACGACAGTCCGCATGTGAGAGACAAGGAGAAAGAGGGAAACAGAGAGAGAAAGAGAGGGATGGAGGAGAGTTCCCTGTCCGCCAACTCTTCTCCATTACAGGCTTGTAGCCACCAGGCCCGAAGGGACCAGAACAGGGCTCCACCCCTCCACCACTACTGTTTGCTTTCAGAGGTTAGGGTTTATTTTTGCCTGGCAAAAATAACTCTTCTGAACATTTCGAATTACATATTCATTCAGCTGGGTGACATTAAAATACACAAAGTAGGGTGCATGGGAAACGTTTTTCAAGCGGCCATATTCTGAAGTTTATTACATTGCCAAAAATGGACCCTTGAATATACTTTATCACTACTGCAAATCAATATTTAAGAGCTGGACTGAAGGCAGCCTGGCTACTCAGAAGATAAATGATGCAGCAAGAAATGTAAATGTCAATAAAGGAATTGCTAAAGCCCAGACTGAACAGTCCCACAAACTAGTTGAGCCTTGTGTTTTTCATTGGAGGGGCCAAAAGGAAGAGAGAAGTATTGTGGACCTGAGCCGAACCATCCAGAACGCTGTTGATGAAGTGCACCAGCTGCTCCAGGGTCTCCACAGGCGCGCTAGGCAGGAAGTACTGCTCGTTAGACGTGTTGAGGATGATGATGGAGGGCACCGACACTTCACTGTGGGGGGAAAAGTAAAAAGAAATGTATTGTACGTTTGCAACCATTATTTAACTGGGTAAGCCCGCTGAGATGTAATGCTCATTTTTAACCTGGCCTATCTTTAAAAATACAAATAAAGTGATTAAGCTAAACAAATTAATCAAATATTGGTGACTTGTCCTCTTTTGGCAACAAAATAGTGTGTGTGTCATGTAGACTATGACCGCGATTTTATCTTTTGTTCTCAAACACGGTTTTGCCGCACGGTGGTCACGTGAAACACAGCTCTGTTTTCACACTGCAAGTGCTCATTCGCTGTTAATACTTCATCGACAAAAGTAGTCTAAAACTATGCACATATAAAAGTTGATTACTTTAGTTCATACTTTGCACGTGACGTCACAACTACTGGCTTGCGGGCAAGAACATCATTCTCCTAGCATCAAAACCTAGTAAGCTAGGTGACGTCGCCAGTTTTACCATACGAAATTCGGTGTTTTAAGATGAAAACGACATGCCAGATATAATAATACATACAGCAATTAATTCATGCATGAATTCATGATAACTCATGTACCCTTACGGTAAAGTGTAACCAGTGACCTTTTCTAACCAACAACCGGGACAATTTCATAGTGGTTGGTGTAAACCGGGACATTTTAGCGTAGGAAGGGTGTACGTATTCAGATGAAGACTTACTCACAAGACGCAACAGATTAGCAAACGTTAGTGGGAAGCTAACTAACTACTAGTTACACCTTTGCTTTGAATATGAAGGTATTCCTGTCTTTCAGCTACGACAGGGTTGTTAACCCATTCACTCTTAAAAAATTGTTAGCTAGTAACAGTATCCGTACTTTTGTAGGCTTTCATTTTTTGTGCGGTGTACAGTAAGGTGACGGATTCTCATAAATATCTCAACTTCAAGTCTCGTAGAGACTTTGCAAGCTTCAAAGCAATGACAGTTACAAGTATGTTAATCTTTTCATATTATCTAATTTTATCATTTTGTTGATTGATTGTATTATTGGAAATCCAAGCCGCAATTCCCCTGGCTGGCCACTTTTCATCACCATTTTATCAGCGTTTCTTGCCCACCAGGTATCCATGGTAATCACGTGACTGCAAAGTATGAGATTCATGTCCCTTTTGTAATTTGCCTAATAAGACTTATTAATTATGAATTTGATGTATTGAAGCAATATAGAAGATCGAATTGCATTCTTTTTTAAATTGGTAGAATTGGCTGGTAAGATTAGGGCATCCACCAGTCACAGTGGCTAAGTTAATTTCCCAGGCTGAGTTTGAACTGCAACTGCTTGAGAAAAAAGGTTGGATTCAAGATAACAAGTAACCGATACATTCTACAGACTCCGTTACCATGGCAACCTTAAAGCAGTAGCTAAAACCTTTTTCACATCTTATGTCTCAGTCACAGAAGTTAAAACAGATGTAGCAGTAAACCATGTTATTTATAACTGGGAATACATCAATTATATGAGAGAACGTTGTCAAACATATTGCCTAAATAATCTGAATGACTGTAGTAGTACTTGCCAGTGACAAAATTTTTGTTTGAGGCCCTGTTGTATACGTGATGACACTTCACGTTGAATTGAATTGCTGCTATTAAGAGAAAATGAGTTGGCTAATTTTCTAGATGGCGTTAATGCCCTGGCCAATGAACTTGGTGCCATTGCAAGAATCCATCCCTGAAAGGGAAAAGTTAAAATATAGTTTTTTAGCTTACATTCCCTGGTTTCAACATGACACTGGGAAAAATGTATAGGCTTATTGCTCGTTTCTCAGAAATACATTCATGTTAAAAAACAATGTCTGCTTCGGACAAGTAGTTTTTGCTATTGGACAAGTAAAAAATAGATTTACTTGTCCGAAGGAAATGTGGTCGATAAAGTTAATGTCAAGCACTGGTTGTGCATTTTGTGCATATACAGAAAAAAATATTGTTTTTCAATAAGCCCAATATTGCCTGATATCCTATGATTATTCATGGGATGGGAACATGCATGCATTCGTGGTTGTGCGGATGTGATAGTGCTTACTGTTGCGATGAAATTACAATGCATCTTGCCCCATTCGTGAGACAAAAATGTAACACCTTTTAAAAAATGGCACTGCAATGTATTGGGGTTTCCCTTTATCATTTGGCCTGTAAGCAAAGTACTCCCTTATTTTACTACAAGCAGCATGCTTTTACACAATGACGATTGCGCTTAGTTACAATTCTCTTTAAGCAGCCAGCTTTCGCTCTTTCACACAATTCTACACAATCCGTTCTCACAGGGCAATAGTAACGCCCACTTCCTTAAAGAACGAGGTATAATGCTAGTTGGCATGTTTTCATTAGTACTACTTTATTGTAAAACAATACCCTGAAAATAAGCAATTTGTCTGTGCTTATGCATGCTCATGCATTTTCTCTGATCTTTGCACTTGTTTCTACTTGCATGATATCTGTGGTAGAAACATTTTTTATCTACCAGGCCCTGGTTGGGCACAGTAACCTGAAAGGTTGCTAGTTCTAATTTTAAAAATGAAAATCTATAGTTGTGCTTTTCAGCAAACCAGAAAGTCACTTTGGCAAATGTCCTTTTCTTGCTCTTCTCTAAATGCCTACAGTGTTCAGGCTAATAGAGAACTGTAATCATAGCATATTGGGCCAGGGAAACCCAGGTCCCATTTATAATATCATCACTTCACAATGACAATAATACCTTACAGTACACAAGATTCCACAAATAACATCAACAAAGAACCTTTCCAGCCAAGATTTGATACTCAAAATCCTATCTTTCAGACTATTTTCCCAAGGGCACTCTTTCAAAGAGTGGATTTTGTATGGATGAGAGGCAACGCAACGCAGCGTTCGCCTGGTGTCATCTCCATCTTTATGCAAGCCTTGTGAGACTCTGGGGGGCACTGTGGTCACAGCTGAAGTCACCTTTACAAATTAGAGCTGACAAAATTAATTGGAGGGGTGGAGGGGTCCAGCACTGGGAAGCCATATGCAGCCAAGACACACACACACACACACACACACACACACACACACACACACACACACACACACACACACACACGACTACTATTACACAGTTTCTCTCAAAATAGTGTCCCACTCCGCATCTCGGCGATGCAGTGGGCAGCTGCGTTCAGGCGCTCGTACAGACATGCACACACTCACGGAGCTCAGGCATCACATACCCTCGCATTGTAGGATGCCCTCCACCTCGCTGCCCTCAGACTACGACTACTCCATTCCAGCTGAGGTCTCACACACAGTCACACTCTCACAGGCCCCGACCCACAAAATCCCTCTGCCGGTGCACCATCTGACATGCGCCGAAGTGCTAACATATGTCAACCATTCTGAATCAACATGGATTATCCCGTTCACCTTTCATAAAGCCATACAGTGTGTCTCTGTAATTTAGGCCTCCAGTTTCTGAGCACGATGCAATTAACTAATCACATACAAGACAGCTGCGAAATTAAGGAGCCTGGTAGTCTAGTGATTAGAACGTCTGGCCAGTAACTAAGAAGTTTTGTGATCACTAGGCTTGTCACAATATGCAATAAATCAATTATCGGTAATCGCATGATAAATAAAAATCAGCTCAATAATTTTTACAGCCACAATAATTTCCATTTGCCTGCTTGCTTGCTTGTTCTCACTCTCTCACTCTCTCACTCTCTCACTCTCTCACTCTCTCACTCTCTCACTCTCTCACTCTCTCACTCTCTCACTCTCTCACTCTCTCACTCTCTCACTCTCCCTCCTCACATACTGTAATTTGTTAGATTAAGTCAGAATGTGTGTGACAGTTTTGTGTGTGTGTAACACTGTGGTTGTGACATTAAGTCTACATATGTAGGGGGGGTGTGGCATTCAGAGATTTTGTCAAATGTGTAGGTTTGTGTTAAGTGAGACTGTGTTTGTGAAATTTAGTGAAAATATGAGGACGTGAATGTGTGTGAAAAATTTTACATTTGTGAATATCTGTCAAAACAGGCGCGCGTGTTCATGTTTCGGTGTGGATTTAAGCGCTTATACTCGGACTGCCAGAAATGGTTGGGCGCTGCCAGGGAGAAAGCCCCTGTAATCCACGTGAAGAAGGAAGGGACGGGAGGGGGGTGGATCAGATTTATTTCCCTGGCCTTCCTAAAAGAGTGGGATTAGTGACCATTGACAGGCCAGGATTTCATCCCTGAAAGAGCCCAATTTATCCTGAGCACACCTGTCTAATAAAGGACACACACACACACACACACACACAAAATCACTAGCCAACTATATACACACAATATTATATCCTAATCCTCATCACAAAGTGTCAGCATCACACAAACACACAATTGTGTAATCACCAAGCACCTGAAAACACACTGTGGTATGTTTATCTATTCTAATCCGTATTACACAGCGTCAGCTTCAAACACATTCTGATGGTTCTTCCATATTTTCTATGAGCGCCAACTTATTAAAAGACCATGTGTACTGTAATCCTTCACAAAACAGTAACATTTTGCTGCACTGCATTTGACAGACACAAAAGCTTTGATTACAGTCATACTGACAAAATGATATCTTCATCGTGTATTCAAATACACCAACAGAAAAAAAAAAAAGCACAATGTGCTAACACACGTTTAAACATGTATCCTTTTGTGGACTATATTACAAAAGAAACAATAACATCAACTTTCATTTCTAAAATGTAGAAATCTAGAAAAAAAGACACCCATAGAAAGTGCTAACACAAGCACAGAGACTATTAAAGACAGACACACAGAAAAGCATCAAACCTCCGACAGACAGACACACACACATGAACACAGACAGACAAGGTACCAAGCTTGGCCTCCCTGCATCATTACCACGGGTTCTCCTTCTGACAGCCATTAAACTGAGCTCTACTATGACTCTAAACCCCTGGCCTCATATATTCTCCCCTCCCTCCACTTGTTCGTATGCGAAAACCTGGCAGTGGAGCTAGCAGGGTGTTCAAATTGACAAGCCCACTAAAAGAAAATGACGGTCAGTCCCGGGTAATTGACAGACCTTTGAGAGAGCATTTGAAATGGCAGGGGCCGACCTTAAGCGGCATTTTGTGGAATCCGGCGGTGTGCGTTTACCGCTGGGACAGTGTGGAGGAGAGGATACGGAAGGGGTTGGAAATGGGATGTGAAGGAGAAATTAAAAGAGGATAAAGAAGGGGAGAAGGTAAATGTGGAGGAGAAAGAGGATTTAAAGGAGTGGAGGAAACTCACCCCATAATGAGACTGTTGATGTAGTCATTTCCATCCATGTGGCCAAACTGGAAGTCTCTGGGGAGATAAGTGACATGGTGAGACAGTTTACGAGCTCTTCGACCGCAGTGTAAGGCCATTGTAGCTGTACAACCATTGATCTGCTAACATGTCATGTGTTCCCTGTGAAAAGAGGTCCCACTTCGGCCTCCCTCCCTTTATGGAACAACACACAACAGAAATGTAGCACGGCACTTTCTCTCTCGCTGTCCATTCCCAAACAAAATTGGTTATCATTTTTTCTTTGCGCTTACTGGACTCCTGAAGCTTGCTTCCCTCCCCCTCTCCCCTCCTGCTTTCACAAAAAGTCTCTGGTGATTTATCTAAACGATAAGGCAGAGGAAGGAGAAATCCAATTTGTATCTCATTGTATTGTCCTGTGGTGGAGCCGGTGTGGTGCATTGTGGGAAAAGCAGAGCAGGCCATAGGAAAGGTAGGGGGACTGGAGCAGCAGCCAGGGAAGCCGAGAGAGCCGGGAAAAGGGGGTGGCGGCCGTTTGCGTTGAGAGACTGATTATTGCCGCCTGAGCGTACGCAGTATATTACATTCATATTGAATCATGGTCCCATCTAGCAAGCACATCCCCGGGGTGCCAAACAATACTGCCGGTGCCAATATCAATGACATGATTATGAAGACACTGAACTGTATTATTAAACGTGCTGATTCAGCTCCTATCTGTTTCTAGTTAGGCTAAAGCTCAGTCACAGCAATGGGCTTCAGACTGTGAAAAGTGGCAGCTAAGTCAAGTCAAGTCGATTAAGTAATCACAAACCATTACTCTTAGAGAACGCCGGTTTGTGGACTATGTACGCTCAGTGTGTGCATATTTATGCATGCAGGTCTGTGAAATAATACATTTTCTTCATGTTTGGTAGTGAGCATGTGTATATATTAGTTAATCTTACAAGACTATGGTCAACACATGTAGCTACTGTACCAACAAACTAGGCCTACACGATTCAGGAAAAAACATGAATCGCAATTTTTTCTCCACAATTTTTCCACAATTTTTTTCTTACAAAGTGTAATGTTAATTGCACATAGTGTCAGGATCCAGCCCTGTATGGACTGTTGTTTTGACTCTTTCTGTTAGTTTCAGTGCGTTTTCACGGTGGTTTAGTTAGTTTTGTTATTTTCCTCATTTGTCATTGTTTTCTGCTCTGTTTGTGTGTATTCAGGTTCCTTCCACTAGTGTTGCGTTTGCCTCCCTCTTGTGCCTCTGTAGTGTATTTACCTGTGCTCCTTGGTTTTGTCAGTAGATGTCAGTTGTTGTTCCCAGGTGTCTGTCATTAATCCTCATTAGTAGTAGTATTTAGTTGGTGTGTTTGCTTCCCTCCCTTGTTCATAGATTTGTTTGTTAGTTATACGTTTTGCCCATCGTGGCTGTATTTGTTTTCCCCAGTCTGTTATTAAAGTACCCTTTTTGGTTTATATTCCGTCTTTCGTGCCTGCCTCTTAATTCCTGATACTCATTTTAACCATAACGTGACACATAGGAACCATGATAAAACAAATTGTCAGTACCAAACATAGATATTTTTGGCACCTATAGCACATTGCGCATCACCACAAGCCTGTAAACATAGAGGCTTCAATGAATAAAGAAAATAAAGTACATACTGGCCATTTAAGTATAGTAGGCTACCAAAAATAGTGATATAACACATTTAACAAAATTTGGCACTGATACAGGCTTTATCTGAACTCCTTGAAAATGTCTGGTCAAGAAAAAACATTTTTTTTAATTTGAATCGAAGTCATTTAAAATTTAATCGGCAACAGGGGTGAATGGAAATCGCGATTTTATAACGATTTATTGTGCAGGCCTACTACAAACATTTGCCTGAATTTCTGTACTATACCACACCTAAAATAAATACACTGTAGCTATAAAATCTGTGAATATATCAACCTTTAAAGAAGGTGGACCACTTTTGATAGTTACTGTGACCAACGCAGATGGGGAACACCCCACAAGAGCTGCAGTTTTGGAGATGCTCTGACCCAGAAATATAGCAATTGCAATTTTCCCTTGTCAAAGTCTCTCAAATTCTTGCCCATTTTTCCTGCTTCTTAATTTTGTCCTCAAAGTTAATGTGTTAGAAGAAGGAAAAATGATCGCTAGACCAGTAGTTCCCAACCTTTTTCATAACACAGCACATTAGGAATGTACCAAAAATGTTGAGGCACACCTACACATTTTACATTTAATTGCAACTAGCAGAAAAAATTCATGTTGTAGCTATGGATATTGCCTTTTTTGAAATGGGTTGAAGCTAGTAGCAGGATGCTAAAACATAAAATTGTGAATGTGTGAAATTGTGTGACCTTGTGTAGTGTAAGAAATCTGGGCTGAAGAAAAAATTGCAAGTAGTCCCTTAATACAACCACATATTGAACATTCAGTTCACAAAAATGTACGAGTTACTTTAACCAAGTTGTTAAACATATCAACGTGCAAGACACGATAAAACAATCATTTTCAAAATCAGTTCATGTCACCAGTATAGTTTGGTATAAAGAATAGAGTTCAACAGGTTATGATTTTTCAAGGATCATACTGACACGAGTATTGGGAGATCAAAAAAGCAGATTATAATTAATCAGTTGATTATTTTTTTGTCAATAATTTATGCAGTAAATCATATTTTATTAATGGGCATAGTAAGATTTGTTTTTGATATAAATTTGCCTAAGGCCTAAAAAAAAAAGTTTGGTTCCTGTTGGTTGTCAGTTGAGGGCATGGGTCGGTAGGGAATTTATTTTATTTTTATTTTTATTTTTTTTCCAGTGGCAGCAACGGATAGGTAGGAAATTTTTATTTTCCTTTACAGTAGCGATGTATACTCTATTTTTTCATAAGATAGCCTAGCTGTATGTACTATGTACAGTACCACCGTGTGTCTCCCAGCATGTTACACATACATTACATACACACACACACGTGCTGATTTTAAATGTGTTTACTTTTTTCTACTCCTAAAAAACAGTTCTGGACCATTGGTATTGAACACATCTCAAGAAATGTTTCATCTAATACCTTAAACCTCAATCCAAACCTTCACAGAAAAAACCTTCAAAATAAATTATGGCAGCCGTTGACACTGCTCACTTATGCGTCACTTATCCGCCCCTCAATACAAACCATCTCAGAAAAAAATTCAAAATAAAATTTCACAGTTCAAAACATTGAACTTAAACCGTACCACTGAGGCATGAAAGGAAACTTATGGCAGCCATTGACACTGCTCACTTATGCGTCACTTATCCGCCCCTCAATACAAACCTTCTCAGAAAAAAATTCATAATAAAATTTTACAGTTCAAAACATTGAACTTAAACCGTACCACTGAGGCATGAAAGGAAACTTATGGCAGCCGTTGACACTTCTCACTTATGGGTCCCGTATGGTCTGGCCACAATGTGCTTCTTGCCAGCTCCAATACAAACTTGGCAGCAGGGTAATACAGTTTTGAATTTTTCCAACAGCGATGGCAAGGTGTTGCCTTGAGGCCACCACAGTGTGCACATAGATCCTGCCTCCCAAAAGGTGCACGGTAGTAGGCCAGCTCTATGGGATCCCCACATGAGAGAGCAAGCCTGACCTGGACTGCTGATGCTAGACCATGTCTTGGCTCCAGGATTTGACTCCCACAGGTGTAGTCCATGCTGTCTTCTGACAGTGCCTCTGCTAGTGTGGCCTGGTGGCGAGAGGAAAGGAGTCGCATTGAGTAGATAACTCGTGGTTTGGAACATTCCATGCAGCCGACTACTGCCCGTGCATGTTGGGCAGTAAACAGTCCAGACTCCTTCTGCTGCTTCTCCAGTGCGTCCGATATGAAGAAGTCGACACACACAGCATGCTTGTTCTTGTGGGACTGTTGGGCAGAAGGTCGATGGGTGTCAACTGTATCTTTGCCCATAACCTCAACCAGGCTCAAGTAATGGTCACCTATTTTATAAAGCACAACACAAACATGTAATAAAGCATTTTGCTTTCAGCTGTGTG
>JACXGM010020801.1:0-17607 GCA_016801145.1 Umbra pygmaea | reverse complement strand
CTATGGTTACAGTCTTTACTATGGTACAGTGTTATATCTATGGTTACAGTCTTTACTATGGTACAGTGTTATATGTATGGATACAGTCTTTACTATGGTACAGTGTTATATGTATGGATACAGTCTTTACTATGGTACAGTGTTATATGTATGGATACAGTCTTTACTATGGTACAGTGTTATATGTATGGATAAAGTCTTTACTATGGGACAGTGTTATATGTATGGTTACAGTGTTTAATATGGGACAGTGTTATAGCTATGGTTACAGTATTTAGTGTAGGACAGTGTTATGTCTATGGTTACAGTGTTTAATATGGGGCAGTGTTACATCTCTGGGTATGGTCATCGGAGGAGTAAATTGTCACAGCAAAGAGAGGGTCATGTGGTGACAGAGGTGCAGTTATGGTACCCCTGATGGGGTGCCAAACACAGGGCTTTTATCAGCTTACTGTAATCTGAGTCTGGCAGACTAATAGGCTGCTGAGTCTACTGGAGCTGGAAAGATGCTCCGTGATTTCAATGGAGGTCATCATCCCTTCTGCGGCCAGGAGATCCCAATAAATCAAGTTAAAAAGGGAAATCCTGTGTGGAGGCGGAAGAGAAGCACACCTGGTTTGGTGCTGCCTGACCGGTTGAACGCTTTGAAAGGAAAACTAAATATGGAACTGAGTTTTCCACAGCCAAACTGTACTTATCAGGGCTACTTGAAACATTGGTTAAAATAAACAATCATATTATATCTATTAGATGTATTAGTTATATCTGTGAGCCAGGAGCATTAGGGAAAATGCCTTTTCAATAGCCAGTGGTCAGTGCCATCCCACCTGTGATTGGACCTGAGATTGGACCTTTGTGTTAATAAATCAATACAGCAAATGCTCTTGAGCTTTTGTGTGTCTGTCTGTAGTGTTATGTCATTTGAGATGTGCTGCAATTATAGCTTTGGTTAAATCATCATCTATGTGACAGTAATGTGTTGTTCTTTTATTTCCTTAGGGCGTCTGGCACAGTTTACACAGCTATTGACATCGCTACTGGCCAGGAGGTAAATTTATCTTAGGACCATAATCAATTTACAAAATCACGGACACTGTGTTGAATGTCAGAAAAGCCCACAAGCCATCAGTTAATGTTGTGTTTGGGGCTGATCCTCTGTCAGGTAGCCATCAGTTAATGTTGGTTAATGTTTTGTTTGGGGCTGATTCTCTGTCAGGTAGCCATCAGTTAATGTTGTGTCTGGGGCTGATTCTCTGTCAGTTAGCCATCAGTTAATAAATGTGTCTGGGGCTGATCCTCTGTCAGGTAGCCATCAGTTAATGTTGTGTCTGATCCTCTGTCAGGTGGCCATCAGTTAATGTTGTGTTTGTGGCTGATTCTCTGTCAGGTAGTTATCAGTTAATGTTGTGTTTGTGGCTGATTCTCTGTCAGGTTGCCATCAGTTAATGTTGTGTTTGGGGCTTTTCCTCTGTCAGGTGGCCATCAGTTAATGTTGTGTTGGGGGCTGATCCTCTGTCAGGTAGCCACCAGTTAATGTTTTGTTTGGGCCTGATTCTCTGTCAGTTAGCCATCAGTTAGTTATTGTGTCTGGGGCTGATCCTCTGTCAGGTAGCCATCAGTTAATGTTGTGTCTGATGCTCTGTCAGGTGGCCATCAGTTAATGTTGTGTTTGTGGCTGATCCTCTGTCAGGTGGCCATCAGTTAATGTTGTGTTTGGGGCTGATCCTCTGTCAGGTAGCCATCAGTTAATGTTGTGTCTGGGGCTGATCCTCTGTCAGGTAGCCAACAGTTAATGTTTTGTTTGGGGCTGATCCTCTTGTCAGGTAGCCATCAGTTAATGTTTTGTTTGGGGCTGATCCTCTTGTCAGGTAGCCATCAGTTAATGTTTTGTCTGGGGCTGATCCTCTGTCAGGTGGCCATAAAGCAGATGAACCTACAGCAGCAGCCAAAGAAGGAGCTGATCATCAATGAGATCTTGGTGATGAGGGAAAACAAAAACCCTAACATAGTCAACTACTTGGACAGGTACATTTCACAGTGTGGTTACTAATGTAAAAAGCCACTGTTATAAAAGCTACTGTTTGTATCACCAGTTTATGCATTAACATCAGAGCTGTTTTGTAGTTATCTGGTTGGGGATGAGCTGTGGGTGGTAATGGAGTACCTGGCTGGAGGTTCACTGACCGACGTGGTGACAGAGACCTGTATGGACGAGGGCCAGATTGCTGCCGTTTGCCGAGAGGTAAGAGACCAACACTTGTAATCAACCAATACCCTCCAATGGTTGTAGGTCATGAACTTTGACCTACAGTGCCTTGCGAAAGTATTCGGCCCCTTTTAACTTTTTGACCTTTTGCCACATTTCAGGCTTCAAACATAAAGATATGAAACTGTAATTTTTTCTGAAGAATCAACAACAAGTGGGACACAATCATGAAGTGGAACGAAATTTATTGGATATTTCAAACTTTTTTAACAAATAAAAAACTGAAAAATTGGGCGTGGAAAATTATTCAGCCCCCTTAAGTTAATAATTTGCAGCACCACCTTTTGCTGCGATTACAGCTGTAAGTCGCTTGGGGTATGTCTCTATCAGTTTTGCACATTGAGAGACTGAAATTTTGCTAATTTCTCCTTGCCAAACAGCTCAAGCTCAGTGAGGTTGGACGGAGAGCGTTTGTGAACAGCAGTTTTCAGTTCTTTCCACAGATTCTCGATTGGATTCAGGTCTGGACTTTGACTTGGCCATTCTAACACCTGGATATGTTTATTTGTGAACCATTCCATTGTAGATTTTTCTTTATGTTTTGGATCATTGTTTGGTTGGAAGACAAATCTCCGTCCCAGTCTCAGGTCTTTTGCAGACTCCATCAGATTTTCTTCCAGAATGGTCCTGTATTTGGCTCCATCCATCTTCCCATCAATCTTAGCAATCTTCCCTGTACCTGCTGAAGAGATGCAGGCCCAAACCATGATGCTGCCACCACCATGTTTGATAGTGGGGATGGTGTGTTCAGGGTGATGAGCTGTGTTGCTTTTACGGCAAACATAACGTTTTGCATTGTTGCCAAATAGTTCGATTTTGGTTTCATCTGACCAGAGCACTTTCTTCGACATGTTTGGTGTGTCTCCCAGGTGGCTCGTGGCAAACTTTAATCGACACTTTTTATGTATATCTTTCAGAAATGGCTTTCTTCTTGCCACTCTTCCATAAAGGCCAGATTTGTGCAGTATAACACTGATTGTTGTCCTATGGACAGACTCGCCCACCTCAGCTGTAGATCTCTGCAGTTCATCCAAAGTGATCATGGGCCTCTTGGCTGCATCTCTGATCAGTCTTCTCCTTGTATGAGCTGAAAGTTTAGAGGGACGGCCGGGACTTGGTAGATTTGCAGTGGTCTGATACTCCTTCCATTTCAATATTATCACTTGCACAGTGCTCCTTGGGATGTTTAAAGCTTGGAAAATCTTTCAGTATCCAAATCCGGCTTTAAACTTTTCCACAACAGAATCTCGGACCTGCCTGGTATATTCCTTGTTCTTCATGATGCTCTCTGTGCTTTCAACGGACCTCTGAGACTATCACAGAGCAGGTGCATTATATGGAGACTTGATTACACACAGGTGGATTCTATTTATCATCATTAGTCATTTAGGTCAACATTGGATCATTCAGAGATCCTCACTGAACTTCTGGAGAGAGTTTGCTACACTGAAATTAAATGGGCTGAATAATTTTGCTTGCCCAATTTGTCAGTTTTTTATTTGTTAAAAGAGTTTGAAATATCAAATAAATTTCGTTCCACTTAATGATGTGTCCCACTTGTTGTTGCTTCCTCATAAAATATACCAGTTTTATATCTTTATGTTTGAAGCCTGAAATGTGGCAAAAGGTCAAAAAGTTCAAGGGGGCCAAATACTTTTGCAAGGCACTGTAGTTAAGGATGACCCAATAGCGCGTAATGACTGGAGTTGACCCTTCTGGCCTTTGACCTAGTTCAGGTGTTTTCTCTGATGTGTGTGTGTCCACAGTGTCTGCAGGCTCTGGACTTCCTGCACTCTAACCAGGTGATACACAGAGACATCAAGAGTGACAACATCCTGCTGGGCATGGATGGCTCGGTCAAGCTCAGTATGTACCGTGACTTGAAGGGTTGCTACATGGGGTGGTGTTGTTGAGTTTGCCTGACATGGTCCTCTCTCTCTGCAGCTGACTTCGGGTTCTGTGCCCAGATCACACCGGAGCAGAACAAGCGCAGCACCATGGTGGGAACGCCCTACTGGATGGCTCCGGAAGTGGTGACCCGCAAGGCCTATGGGCCCAAGGTGGACATCTGGTCATTGGGTATCATGGCCATAGAGATGGTGGAGGGAGAACCTCCCTATCTCAATGAGAACCCTCTCCGGGTAAGGCAGGGAGATACAAGGCCTGCACCTGACACACATCCAGGTATGGTGAAAGCTGACTGAACCTCTGCACCCCCTCTTCCTGCAGGCTCTCTACCTGATCGCCACCAACGGGACTCCAGAGCTGCAGAACCCTGAGCGTCTGACCTCCATGTTCAGAGACTTCCTCAACCGCTGCTTGGAGATGGATGTGGATCGTAGAGGCTCCGCCAAGGAGCTCCTCCAGGTACACAGAAACTCCAACCTGTCTACGATAACAAAACCATAACCCCGACCTGACTATGTTAACAGAACCATAACACCAACCTGAACACATTAACAGAACCATAACTCATATCTGTTAACATGCAGGAACAGAATAAAGAATAATACTGTCAGGTCTGGGTGGCGTAGTGGGCTAAGTCGCTGCATTGCAGGACAGTCTCTGTCAGTGGTTTAAGCCTGACTATGGCATCTCTGCATTTCCCCGGACCTCCAGCACAAGGCTGCCCAAATTGGCATAGCGCTGCCTGGGATTTTGGATGTCGGATTATCTATCTTGCCAGGTTGCTGTCCAGCAACTCCTTGTGTGCAGATCGGCGCCTTTTAAATTCAATTGTGGAAGTATTAGTCTCACAAGCCAGACGTCTGCTTTGAATGGCTACAGTATAGACGTCTGGACAACTTTGTGTGAAAATGTGAGCACAGGGTAGGGACTGGATAGGGAAGGGATGTCACTGTCTTTCTGCTACTGCTTTGTAAAAAGCAACAAAAAATAACAAAAAATTATAATAATACTGTCAACATGCCCGTTAGCAACAAGGGTTTGAGCCCCAGCTCAGCCAACTGTGTGTGCCCTTCCTCTCTTTCTCCCTCTACAAACCTGTCTCAATGTTCCTACTGTCAATAAAATTATAAAAATAACCCCCAAAAATCTTTCAAAATCCAAAGTGATAACATTAGTAGTTTGAACATTAGCAGTTCTAACATTAGCAGCTCTAATAACAGTACGATGGCTGTAAATAAACACAAGCCAGCTGGTTAGTCAAGCTAATTAAGACTACACATTTGATCACATCGTATGACTAGTTCTTTAGTTCATTTTGAGACATTATGTTTAAAGTCATGGCTATGGCTACTTCCAGTGACCACAAAATGTTATAGCTAAACAGCTGGTCAAATTAGAATCATGGGTCTACTGTAGTTCTAGCTAAATGCAAATGTGCCGAAAGATACACTATCTCAACACTTTAAGAAATAATACATTCAGTTATTATCTTACATAATGCCGAAATTACAGTCAAGTTTGTTCCTTGTCTTAGTGGTCTTTCAATGCATAGTCCAAATTACAGTCTCCTAAATAAGTCCCTGGTTCTCTGATTCTTCATTTTCCTCATGTTCTCCAACAGCCAACTGAAAAGTAGACAGTTTGCTTTAAAAGCATCAGCTAGCTCAGTGTAGCTGTATTGATTTGAACTTTATGCAGATGTACTTCATTTGGTCCGATCTCTCTTCTGTTCTAGTAGACCTGGCCTTGCAATGAGCAAAGTGACTGACAATATTACATTTTCTTCAGCGTTATGTATAGGCAATACCGGGTATAGATAATATCAATGCCCCAAAGTGGTTCATAAACACTGGTGTGAAAGATGTGATGAAACCCCTATAATCTTATTGGTCTAGCCCTCCCTATAAGAACGTAATGTATATACAATCCAAGCACCCAGAGCTGCTGCTAAAAGAATGTTAGGTAATTGAACATCTTTTTTAAAACAAAACAACAGTATAACACCCCACTTGACACTCAATTTGGCAGATTTCTATGATCATCATAACAATGAGTGGGCTGCCACTGCACAAATCTGACCACGCCTAACATAACAATAACCCAAATCTGACCATGCTAACATAACCATAACCCAAATCTGAACATGCTAACACAACCATAACCCAAATCTGACCATGCTAACATAACCGTAACCCAAATCTGACCATGCTAACATAACCATAACCCAAATCTGACCATGCTAACATAACCATAACCCAAATCTGACCATGCTAACATAGCCATAACCCAAATTTGACCATGCTTACATAACAATAACCCAAATCTGACCACACCTAACATAACAATAACCCAAATCTGACCATGCTAACATAACTATAACCCAAATCTGACCATGCTTACATAACAATAACCCAAATCTGACCAAACCTAACATAACAATAACCCAAATCTGACCATGCTAACATAACCATAACCCAAATCTTACCATGCTAACATAACCATAACCCAAATCTGACCACGCCTAACATAACCATATCCCAAATCTGACCACGCCTAACATAACCATAACCCAAATATGACCATGCTAACATAATTGCAATCGAAATCAGACCATTGTAGCAAAAGCCAAACCTGTCCTCATTACAGTGTTTGACTGACTAAGCTACACGTCTAAGATTAAATTAAAATCTACCCTGAAGAACGCATGTTGATGCTAAAACGTTTATTTTAATTTATAAAACACTTGGTGATCAACCTAGAGTATGAAACTTCCTTTGTTTTTTTCTATCTGACCACAACTATCATAACCATCACCTAAAATGTTAGTTTTTTAATTAAGCTACACTTACATTGAAGCATTTTCTTTGTGACTCCTTTGTCCTCTCTCATCTGCAGCATTCATTCCTGAAGCTGGCCAAGCCTCTGTCTAGCCTGAGCCCGCTGATTGTAGCAGCCAAGGAAGCCATTAAGAACAGCAGCCGCTAGGGAGCGCCGTTTGTCCACACAGAGCTGGAGCCTGGTCCATGGGGCTGTGTGACAGACAGGAGAGCACCAGGACCGACAGAA
This sequence comes from Umbra pygmaea, assembly GCA_016801145.1. NCBI lineage: Eukaryota > Metazoa > Chordata > Actinopteri > Esociformes > Umbridae > Umbra > Umbra pygmaea. The sequence goes on along the minus strand of JACXGM010020801.1, from coordinate 10,367 downwards.
ACCGACGACCCCCATGCCAAGGACGAGCAGCTGGTCTACATGGGGCCTCTCAGCGGTTGGACGGCTGCACGCCTCCCCCTTAAGTCCTCCAGCGCTCGGTACATTTGGACCAGTCAGTCAGAACTGTGTGTGTGTTTGTGTGTGTGTGTGTGTGTGTGTTTGTGTGTGGGTGTGTGTCCTGTGGGGGGATTTAATGCTCCCAAATAAACAAAAAAACAGGAGAAAATATGATGAAAAAATTGTGTGCTCCTTTTCAAGAGGCAGAGAACCAGGAAGTGCAAAATCACTGAAACCTTGTGATTCCTTCCTGGTCTGTCCAGCGACCAGTCACCTCGCCCTCCTGTCCTCTAGCTCTCTCCGCAAGGCACCATGGGAACTCTACTGCAGTGGACATTTTACACGAGGGATAGACTCTGGGATTTGGACCCAACAAATGCCTGCATGACATTGGCTCTGTGTTGCCATCTGACGTTCTGCTCAACTTCTGCAGACTGTGTGTGTGTGTGTGTGTGTGTGTTTGTGTGTGTGTGTGTGTGTGTGTGTGTGTGCGTGTGTGCATGTGTACTTAAGGGGAAAAAGTGATTGCGGTAAAGGAGTGTAAACCTTCCATCCAAGCCTTCTGGCATTTTTGCTCCTGGGCATAATTTAAATTTCTTAGGTAAAATTTTTAGACTTTGAGAGTTCTGACAAAGTGAAGGTGGATTCAATCACTACGGCCTGTAACTGGGTCAACGTTTCAAGGAAAAGAGCTTTGAAAACCATTTTGCAAAATTTCAAATTCTAATTGAAAAATATGATTTGGGCTCATATATTTAGTTTAGCAAATGAATCCAGTAAAATAATGTATCTGTAATTGTTAGGCCATGGTAAATTTGGAAACATAGTTTTCAGACAGAATGTCAGCCAGCATTTTTTTATTTCATCGCAGGATGTTAAGACGGCATTCCTGTGTCTTTATGTGGGGACAGTCTGCCAATGAACATTAGCTTGATTATAATTTCCATGGTCAGTGTTTGCCAATGTTACCATTTGTTTCACATCAATGAGCCTTACTTTTACACGCTCTGATCTGTGAATTTACCTAGATGTATTTGAAACAAAATCCATGCTGTGTGAAAAGCCATTGTCTTTCAGAATAGTCGAATGAGTTAGCGCACGTGTTCATCTGTCAGTCTTCAAATGTTTGTCTGTCCATTAGGTGTAGTATTTGTTTTTTTATAGGATGCTATTGTTTAGCGCCTTATATCAGCACAAGTTAATACTTCTCCAGTGTCTTGTTGAATCTTATGTACTGTGTCAGTTTGTGCTTGTCTGTAAAATTTACTGCAGGTTGGGTGTTTGTTAATCACTTGCCCAGGAAAATGTTTTGGGATTAATGAATACCATTTCAATGCAGAGATTGTAACCTCTCTTGCAAACATCTGAAAACAGAAGGATCGCTCTGTCATTCCTCCCATCACATCCTCAGAGGATGTACAACTCTAAAAAGCTCTCCCTGTAAATAAGTACAGGCATTTTTGGTATCCTTAATTCAATACCTTGGTAATAACCATCACTATTAGCCACAGCATAGAACTGTACTAATGTCCAGACCTGGAACAATGACAGTAGAGAACAGGATATACACTAGTCAATGTGATGGAGTGTCTTAACTCTAGTGTACACTGAGAAGTTATAATAGTTCCTTTTCATAGGGAGTCCTTGTCTCTTGATTCATGGGTTAACCATGTTAAAAGCCCAATTTACATCCCTGGTGTATTTGGATGAATGGTTGTGTATGGTTTGTGTAGTGACGAGAGTCTGTGTGTACCCGTGTGCATCTTTGTTTGAGCAAGTGTCTATTTGTATGGGAGAGAGCTACCTCACACCTGTTCTCCACCTAAACTCAGACCGCAGGCTGGCAGCTCCCTTATTCTTCCAGCTGAGGACGGGATAGGATGACAGGGAGCCTGACAACACCGTTGCAAGGAGAACATGACCGCTATCATGCATGGGAACACAATACATGTTCATCCATTTTCAAAGTAGTCTAATATTTTTAGGATATGTGTGTATGTATGTAAATAGCCTTTTTTTTCTCCTCAGAATTACGTAACTTAAAAATGAAATTACAATATTCAGGTTGCTCTACGGTAGGCCTATGTATTTGTAAATGTTTTGCACCCTGGAAATTGAAAGACAATAATAATTGTCTACACTCGAGGATGGAGAGACCCTGCTTGGGCTGTGCCAGACAGTTCTCCACCTGCACACAGAACCATTAAAGCAGTCACGTGTCTGTCTGTCTGTCTGTCTGTCTGACTGACTGACTCTCTGTCCAGAGCACTGCTGCTGCATGTGCCTGAGAGTATCAGGGACCTCACAGAGACTATCTGCCCTGTGACCTTTGCCCTCGCATCTATGTAACTGAACTATGAGCACAAAGATGAACTCTGGGACAGCTAGTGGCCCCTGACCTGCACCACCCTGCTGGCCTGCCCTCCTATTGGGCTCCTTCCTGTACATTCCTCTCTTCTGGATGTGTAACCCTGTACACGTGGTGTGACAATTCCTCTATTAATGTGTATCAAGAGAACAAAACAAATACAAAAAGCATTTCTTTTTAAATTATTCATATTATTATTATTATTATTACCTGGGTTTGTAAACTGCTGATCCATCCGGTAAACCTCAGCAGGCCCCTTCTTTGAAAACGGACAGATGACAAAACAGTGATCAGCAGAAAATGAAGCTTTTGAAAAAGCTATTTTTAATTGTGGTTGAAGCAATATTCTTTTTCAATTATGAATTGTGCATGGCTGTGTCTTGAGTGTAAAGCAACAAAATACTGCAGTTTGGGAACTGGACTAAAATAAAAAGAAGAAAAAACAACATTGCACATTTGTGTTTGAATAGGCTTACATGACATGTAGTGGGGATTACCTGCAGGTGCTTTCAAAGCAAGCTCTTTGAGACAAGGTAGCCTTATACCAGGTCATGTTACGATGCCAGACGAGATTGGAGGTGTGACCTCGCGAGACTAGACAATAAAATGATCGGAATTTTTCCCCCAACATTTCCTCTGGCTGCAAGCCTGCAAATATTCGTAATGAAATACAAATGTATTTTGTTACATCCAAACTATTTTGAGATAAACTGATTTCATTTTTTTGTCATTTAGAAAACGTTGTAGATATAGGCTAATCCATTAAATTTAGATGCATTTGTGTTATTTATAACATACAAGGATCCATGGGGAAAAAAACATTTTACTAAAAAACGGTAAACTGTAGGTATTTGTTTTCCTCTATAGTTTCTTACCGCCAAGCATAGCCATAACCACATGAAACATTTTTCCAAAATTACATTTGTTGTGTCTGCAATTACACGATATCTTACCGCATTGAACTCACACACACGATGTTTGCTACCATCTTGTGGATATTTTACTGAGTACATCGAGTTCCACAGCAAAAACACAAAAACCCAATGGAGTTATTGTGCTCTCTTGCGTTCATTATAATTTTATATTAGAGGAACTACCAACGTCACACGGTCATGAAGTCAAATAAACAGGCAGAGAATGTACATTAAGAGAAACATTTCCTTGATCAGAATTTCGTTTATTAACTTTCTATTTTGCGAGTTTATTCCCTGGTTGATGGACCAGATGGACCCTGCTCCTCTTGTGCATAGGTCTTTTAGTTATTGAAAAGTGTTCTCCGGGCAGATCTGCCTATGAGGCAGAAATTATTTGATGGTTGATTCAAAACAGATCGAGGGCAGACCTCACATTAAATTGACTTTTGATTGCTAATTATGATTTATATATGTATATATACATATATACCACATAATTACATTTTAACACTCCAGTATAGTTAAGGTTAGGGTTATGGTTAGGTGTGTGGTTAGATATGATTAAAAACTGTGCTCATGTGCATATTTCCGATGTCATGTGAAGTCTGCCCTCAGTTTTGAATCAAACAAACAAATGATTTCTGCCTCCATGTCAGATCTGCCTGGAGAACACTTTTAATTACCTAAAACTCCTATTAGTGGCTAAGAGTTGTTTTACTTCACTGTGAAGGTGTGTAGCTCAATGCTAGGCTAAGAGCTGTTTTAATCCACTGTCTAAAGCATAGACTGTATATTTTAATGGACAAAGCATCCGGTTCGGTGAAGTGAAGCAAATGCGGAAGTGTCTTAAACCTGCATTCTATCTGAATTCCAGCTGGGGGCGACACGTGCAGTTGCAATAGGAGGCTGGTTTCTGTAGAAGTCTATGAGAAAGTGACCAACTTCTTACTTGATTTATTACCTCAGTAAACATTTTCATAATGAGTTTATGGTCTCAATTGTTAGTTTTAAGTCTTCTGAAATACAGAACTTTTGTTTTTTTAATTATCGTCATTCGGTTGTACTACAAGAAACTCAAAGGAGTCTGCAGTTCAGTTTTTCCGGTAAGTAATGTTATATTTTGTTTTACATTTTGTTTTAATACTGTTGTTTGTTAGCCAACATTAGCATCCGAATTAATATCAGTTAGCTAGCTAGATTAATCCTCCCTCTCGTCTAAAATCGTCACATCCGCAACCAAGATGGCTGCGCCCCTAACAGCAAACTTGACGACTCATAACAGATCTCCACAAACCAATGGGTGACGACACACATGCTCTGTTCATTAAGATATACAGTCTATGGTCTAGACTAGAAGCATGGCCTGATGCTAGGCTAAGAGCTGTTTTACTCAACTGTCTAGAGGCATGGCCTGATTTAAGGCTAACAGCTGTTTTACTCCACTGTCTAAAGGCGTGGCCTGATGCTAGGCTAAGAGCTGTTTTACTCCACTGTCTAGAGGTGTGGCCTGATGCTAGGCTAAGAGCTGTTTTACTCCACTGTCTAGAGGTGTGGTCTGATGCTTGGCTAAGAGCTGTTTTACTCCACTACCTAGAGGCATGGCCTGTTTTAAGGCTAACAGCTGATTTACTCCACTGTCTAAAGGCGTGGCCTGATGCTAGGCTAAGAGCTGTTTTACTTCACTGTCTAAAGGCGTGGCCTGATGCTAGGCTAAGAGCTGTTTTACTCCACTGTCTAGAGGTGTGGCCTGATTCTAGGCTAAGAGCTGTTGTACTCCACTGTCCAGGGGCCGAGGGTCACTGCCTATTCTACACACTTCCAGATTCTACGCACATCCAGATGGAGGTACTATATTCTCACATCAATGGATGCCCTCGAAAATGTCCCGAAAGTCAAAGTAATTGCTGTCTGCCATACATATAGACATCATAGACAGAGGGTGGATAAGAGCATGACGCATTACATTTCTACTAGAGACAGATCTGACGTTGACTCGGGCAATGACTCTGGGCTGCCAAGTTGAGTCAGCTGTGCAGAATGTTACATTACCTTTGGCTAATCCAAAGTCATTGCAATTAGATCTTAAAGACAATGACAGAGGTAAAACAATTCGACACATATCATTGTGGATCTACAAACCATGTGGCTAATGCACCCACATGTCCAGCTGTTTCAGTAACATGCCAATCGTGCAAGAAAAAGAGCACATCTTTCTAAAGTATGTAAATCTTCTACAACCAAGGAGAAAAAGAGAAGTAATAATATAAGAATGAACAGTCCTTTAACATGTATAAAGATACTAATAAATTCCACTTCAAAATAAACATGAAGCACCAATTGGGAATACATGCAGTGTAGACCTGATTATTGATACTGGCTCCAGTGTGTCCATCCTACCAGAGACAATATAAAAGATAAACCTTCCTGCATGTGAGTTAACCATGCCTCAGATCAGGCTAGTGACATACTCTAGAGAAGATACCAACTGTGCTGGGTTGCCTTACTGCTTCTGCATCGCACAACATTGTGCGCTCCTACAAAATTCTACATAGTGAAAACTGGAACTGCTTTGTTAGGGATGAACTAAATCCGAGCATTAAACTGCCACATTGTGGGAAACTTTGTGAATCGATGTCACCGACATTGTTTTTTCAGACTCCCTGTTTTCCGATCATAAACAGATTTTATTCTCTCTGTCCCTCCCAGAGCTCTCCCAGCTCACTACTGCGCCTATTACATTGTCGCGGTTCTAACCCCCACAGTATAGCACTAATTTCGATCTGTGCTTTACTGAACTTTGCTCACATTTGCACCCGGGCCAACCACTACCTGATCTGGATGTGGATCAACATCTCAGCCTTTTAAGCTCTGCTTGGTTCGAGGTTGTATAGGTAACTGCTCCCCTAAAGCCATACAAGCACAAACCGAAATCTGAAGTGTGGCAAAATTCTGACATCCGTCACTAAAGACAAACCTGTAGAAAGGCTGAACGCAAATGGAAACGGGACCGACTACAGGTCTCTCTCCACATGTTCAAAGACTCTTTCACTGCTTACCAGAATGCTACAAAATCTGCAAAAGCATCTTATTTTTCTAATTTAATTGAATCTAACCACTCCAACCCTAAAGTCCTGTTTTCAGTCATTCAATCTGTTATAAACCCTTCTGTTAAAACACTGTCTGTTGCCTCTGAAGTTCTATGTGAAGACTTCCTAAGATTTCTATTAACAAAATCACAAAATTACAAATAAGTGCCTGTCCTAATTCATCTGTCCCTCCAATCTTGTCACCTGTTGCTGGCTCTTGGGAGGTTTTTGATCCTATCAACCTCGAGTCACTGAAGGACTTCAAAAACTGTCATTTTGTCCTATTGATTTTATCCACCGAGATATATAAAACTTATCATTTAATCAGTTGGGCCAGGTGTGGTATCTTTTATCAACTAGAGTCTTAAAACTGGCTCCGTTCCTGCCAATCTTAAAGTGGCCACGGTCACACCTCTGCTTAAGAAGCCTTCACTAGATCCCTCTGTTTAAAAAAATGTTCGACCTATTTCTGTTTTACCTTTCATCTCTAAACTATTAGAGAAAATTGTGTTGGATGACTCCAAAAATATTTGTTAAATAATAGTATTTTTGAGGTTTTTCAAACTGCTTTTAGGTCTGCCCACAGCACTGAGTCCGCCCTCCTGAAAGTGCTAAATTATATTTATCTCGCTACTGATTCTGAAGAAACTGTTGTTCTTGTTCTCATAGATCTCACGGCAGCTTTAGATTCCATTGACCACCCTACTCTCCTAGCTAGACTAGAGTCCTGGGTGGGTCGTAGGGCATCGGTTCTGAAATGGTGTCAGTCATACCTGTCTGACAGAAAGTTTTTGGTAAAGATGGGAAACTTCTCCAGCTCCATGGCATCCCTCACCTGGGGGCTTCCGCAGGGCTCCATCTTGGCCCCTTTCTATTTTCTCTCTACATGCTACCTCTGGGCACCATCCTAAGAAAGCATGGTGTTTCTTTTCATTTTTATGCGGACAACACCCAAATTTACATCCCTATTAAGAAAAACAACTGTGCAGCGCTAAACTCTCTTCTGTTATGCTTAGAAGAGGTCAAAGCATGGTTAGCCCAAAATGTCCTCCTTCTAAATGAAGAAAAGACTGAGGTTATTGTTTTTGGCCCAAACAAAAAATCTCAGCACCTAAACCTTGAGCTAGAGAGCTTATCAGCTTTTAAATCCACTGGAGTACGGAACTTGGGCGTTCTTGTCCACCAGTCCCTAAAATGTCATAAACACATTTCATCAGTAATCAGCTCTAGTTTCTTCCAACTTTGATTACTATCTAAAATTAGAGGCCTTCTCAATCCAAAAACTCTAGAAATGGCTGTTCATGCATTTATCACATGTCACATAGATTACTACAATTCTTTATATTGTGGTATATCAAGTGTCCAAATCACCCGTCTCCAAATAGTACAAAATGCGACAGCCAGACTCATCCATAAATGTCGGAAATATGACCATATCTCTCCGATCCTCAAATATTTCCACTGGCTGCCAATTTGACAGAGAATAGATTTAAAAATTTTACTCCTCGTTTTTAAATCTCGAAATAACTTAGCCCTGGTCTATCTCTCTGAACTGCTCCATCCTTACACTGCGTCCCGAAGCTTAAGGTCTCTTGACCAGGCTTTGTTTGTAGTCCCTCGCGCTAGACTTAAGCGTAGAGGTGAGCGTGCATTTGCAGTAGCAGGGCCTCGACTCTGGAACTTCAGGCCCTACAGATTAGAACGGCATGTTGGATGACTTTATACCACTCCTGAAGCAGAAATTCAAGCAGCACGGCTTTGCTTGATGGTTTGTGACCATCCTCTTGATCACATTCCAGAAGATATCATTGGGGTAGGACAACCCCATTGGGGTAGGACAATTGACCCCAATTGCAAAAAAGTTTGGACGATATGGAACATGCTAAGAAAAACAGAGAGGAGTAATTATTTGATGTTTTACCTAGTTCAAGTGCATAGTTTTTTTAAAGGTAAATGTTTATTTTGAAAGTGATGTATGCAACATGTTCCAAAAAAGTTAGAGCAGGGGAATTTAGGACTAATAGCAATGTGAAAAGTTGAAATAAGAATGTAATGTGAAACAGGTGAGGCAATCATGTAATCATAGTATATAAGGAGCCTCCAAAAAAGCCTAGATCTGTCAGATTTGAAATGAGTGTATATTTTTTAAATAAATTACATTCATGAAGTAAAACATCACATAATGTGTTTTCAATATATTACAGAGTGAATACAATTTTCAAATGACTGTTTTTGATTTTTAGCATTTTCCAAACTGTCCCAAGCTCTTCAGGAATTGGGGTTGTACGAAATATTTGCAGTGGTCTCAATAATTCCTTTCAGAGCTGTATATGAAATACACTAAGCCACACCTACCATATGAATTCCCAAAATGCATTGCTGTTTCAAGTGAACTCTTGTTACCAGCTATATTTGTATTTGTTAATGACAGAGAAATGGTTATTGAACTCATTTATTTTAATTATTTTATCGTTCATGTGTACAGTACCTACGCAAATGTTAGAAATGTTAATGCACATTAATACATTACATAACCTCTAATGCCATGTTTTTAAGTTTTGCATTGCGTAGCACAATTTCCATAAATTCATGGTTGCCGAAAACTCCCTAATTTTAAAGAAATTAACAGCATGTATTTAGATTTGTGGTAATTATGGGAACTTCATCAGAGTTATGCAACACTAACTGAAAGGCCTAATAGGAAATTCCTCTTAGAATCCAGCTTTAGTTTTGACAGAAAGTTGGACATGATTAGATTACTTAAAAATGTGTGTGTTTGAGAATGGTTTAGCTAAAATTGACTGAACAGTCAATTACTGTATATACATGCAAAAACATCTAATAATTACACAATTCTAAAAGTTCAGAGGAAGGTACTACACAATCCATTCATGCAACCACAACCACTTTGGATTAAATTAATTGAAAGTAATTAAATGGTGATGAGAGGTGAAACACGTGTTTTCATAAATCCAACAACCCTCCTTTTTCAAAATATTTCAGTGTCGGGGCAGTAGGCTGCCACCTTACTGAAGCTCTCACTGTAGGGCAACTGGTCGTGTTGCATGAGCGGGGAAAAGCAGGGCTTTTAGTTCTGAATGTTAGAAGCTCTGCATTGGAGCCTGAACTCATGCTGGTTGCTCAGACTCCCAGGTAACCTGGACCAAACCTGGGGCCCACTGGTTTAGCTACTGCCTGGTGCAGTCACTATGAATTAGAAATATAAAACATTTTATTAAGAAGTAAACAAAATTACAAAACAACATTTAAATCTGTGAGAGATGTCATATGCATCTGCAAGTGTACTGTAATATAGGTTTGAAAAAATAGTGCCCAGCACGGTCATACAGTACATGGGTACAATGAAGCATGCAGCTGAACTCTCCACTTGATATATTTATGTAGTCGCCAACCACCACTGTAGCATCTGGTCTAGCATTTTTGGTGTGGTAGGTGTAAGGGAAATACATTATTTTAGAACAGTAGCACACTGAGCAAAGGAAATGCACTTTACAATATAAATATTAGTACAGCACGTTGTTAGTAAAATACTAAAATTAAGTAGAAAATGAATAGGCTAATAAAATGTCAATGTCAATATATAATTTCCTAGATCAATGGTTTTCAACCCTCTCTTCGGAGCACAACAGACGTTCCACAGTTTAGCTATACCCACTGAACTAGCTCAACGTATACATTAATCAAAGGCCTGATTATTAGAAGAAGAGTTGAATCAGGTGTGCTACCCAAGTAAAAAAAAAGTATATTTAAATGTACTTGAAATGTATTTTATTTATCCTAAATAGACTTCTAATATATTATTTTGGTATGTATATTTTGAAAGTATACTTCAAATATACTTAAATACATTGAATACATACTTATGGTTAACCATAAGTATACTAGAAGTATAATACTGGAGTATAATTTAAATATACTTTT
>JACXGM010020800.1:0-11906 GCA_016801145.1 Umbra pygmaea | reverse complement strand
TGTCAAGTTAAGGGTTGATGCTTCCAACATTAATGTCCATTAACCCAAGCCCTCGCCTTGCTTTAAAATCCTAAGGGCAATATGGTGATTGCAAGGGAGGTAAATTAGGCAGATAGACATGCTTACATTGGCAAACAGGTTAATACTATATGTATAAGATTATCATGTCTCTAGAAAAACAAAATGTAACTGTAGGTTTATGACAAATGCACCTAAATTATGGTTTATTATTATTACCTGTAGTGGATTAGAGGTGTTAGCAATTGTAGTAGCAGATGTAACCATTAATAATGTGACGTTATACGTATAATATGTAGTTTTTGGCCGCTAGGGGTCTTCAATCAAAACAATAGCAAAAGATGTACTTGGATGATGTCGGGAAGCAGCGTGGGATCATGGGTTTTGTTATCGTCGTCAATGACAACCTTTCAATCTAGTGTTTCTGGCAGAAAAAATGTTCACTGACAAAGTAATGTATTGTTAAAAGTATTATAATTTTATTCACGTTTGGCGGTTCCCTGGAACTTAGAGCGACTAGCGCAGTCAAAAGATATATGACGCCATTGACAGAAGACAAAATAAAACGTCCCGTGTCTTCGAATTATATTACAAATTTCTCTGGGTTTGAAAGTTGGTGGAAACATTTAGGATAATGTAAGTACACAACTAAGAAATATATATAATATAGGTTTAGTGATGTTTGCTTTTTTAATGCAAAGTATGTCTTTTGTTATTGTTTTGGAAAACTACATATTGTACCTTTAATATTGTCAATGTTAATCATGAAGATGTCCTAGAAGAAGTCAGTATTAGAAGAACGTACAGTAGATGTGCCTCTTTTTCATTTGGATGACACCTATCACGACTAAAATGTTTATTTTCCCCAGAAAGAATCAAAGTTGTCAACAAAGGGAAATCTATTATCTTGACAGTGGTTTTGTAACCATACATAAAGAGACCAGAAACAGCTGAATTGCTCACTTTCAGTATGAAGAGAAGGAATAGGACCGGAAACAACCAGAAGCATCCCCACTTCCTGGATAAACCCATAAAGATGTTCTAGATCTTTCTTGAGACTTTGAGATTCTATCCATGGTGTCATTAGAGCCAACGTGAATGTCAATTCGTTCTGCATAAACTCGTGACCACTGTCCCCCTCACTTCCTTTAAATCTCGATTATCAGAGCTTCTGTCTAACCATTGCACCTGCTGACCCCCCCCCTCACATGCACACTCTCTCCCTATTTGACCCATTACCATTTGCCCAATAAGCACCTTATACTGACTTGAACAGTATTTTACTTTCAATTTGTTATTTGCACTGTTACCACTTGCACAATTCATTCCAGTGTTAATTCTTACATTGTATTTGCCTGCTACTCAGTATACTAATTTGATCTACCTCTAAATCCTAAATGTACCTCTACATTTACTTACATCTACCTCTTTCAATTTTGACTGTATTTTCTATCTTTCTTCCTTACTCTACAATCTGTGTAATTCTTGTGAATTTGTATTCATGTGTAACTATGTCTGTACTTGCACCTTTTTGCTTTATCTTGGCCAGGTCGCCGTTTTAAATGAGAAATTGTTCTCAACGTGCCCACCTGGTTAAATAAAGGTTAAATAAAAAATAAAAATAAAATAAGGGAGTTGCTTGTTGATGGTAGGAACCACTGCAATTAAATCCCTTACCCTTGCAGGATAACAGAGGGTTCTGGGTTGTGGAAATTGACTCTGCGAACCATAGAACTTCCAGCAGTGATGGTACTTGGTGTAAGCAGAGTGCATTGGAGCGCACCAGCTGCTGCAGTCACCTTGTTGTGGAACTTTTCCTTAAGATGTCTAGGTTTAGGCTGCCCTGAACAGTCAACTTCATTCACCATGGGAGGGACAGAAGATGAAGCCAATGAAACAGCAGGGGTTTTCTCCTCCCCCCTGTCAACACAGCATTTAGAGTTTTTGCAGTACATTGACTTGACACTGCCAAAATTTTCATTTCAAGTAAATATTTCATAATCAGCGCTGACACCGGAGGTCAGTTGTACCAGAACATCTCTGGTACAACCTTTTGTGGTCGAAGCCATGACGATGTCGGCTAGATTTGTTTGTGTAGCAGTGAGTAAAGAGTATTGGATTAATTAGCTTCATCAAAACTGGTGCTTAGGTGAGAGGCAACTCAGATGTGTTTGGGTGTAAAGGTCCTGACATCATTCACCTCAGTGAACTCTGATTCTGAGTCTTGGTTCCGTACAGAACGTGTTGTTCTCATTCACAGCTGGCCCGTTCACCGTTACATTGAATTGCATTATGAAACGGTGATTTAGGTGACTGGGGTTACATCCCAACTGGCACCTTATTCCAGGCGTAGGGCACTAACTTAACCCAGATTCCTATGGAAACCTAATGGGCCATGATCAAACGGAGTACACTAAAAGGAATAGGGTGCCAGTGTTGACTCTCTTAGAGATATAGAGCGTGTGATGTTAGCCCAGGCACAGGATGGAGAGAACACCAAGTGAAGAGAGAGATCAGGTGCAGAACGTTGTCCCTCCCTCTCTGTTTAACAGGCCATGAGAAGGACACATTCTTATCAAAACAAGCCAGGCTTCACATTTCGAGGACTTGGAACTAGAATGTTCTATTGGCAATTTCGCATTCGTCTCGTTTTGTTGAATTAATGTTTTCTACCTCTGAAAATTCCAGTATTCCCGTAGTTCAATTTAGAAGAAAACAAGGTGAAACTCCCTAACACAAGGTGAAATTCTAACCAGTGAGGGTTCGGAACATTAAATCCAGTTCTCAGAATCATATTTTTTTGCAGCAAGCCTCTACTATATTCCTGAGCTCTCAAATTGGCAAATGTATGTACTACCTTTGTGTATTGCGTTTGCTCTGTATTTCCTGGTTGCTGTTCAGTACTACAACCTAAAGCCACCAGTGTCAGACCTATTAACACCCAATTTGTTTTTCTCTCTGTCTCTCTCTCACAGTGTGGCAAAGCGGCAGAAAACTTTGACAAGTTCTTCACACGCACACAGCCTCAGCTCACCCCGCCCGACCAACTGGTTATCGCCAACATTGACCAGAGTGACTTCTCTGGCTTCTCCTTCATCAACCCACAGTTCGTGCATCCGTCCTTGATCACCCAGAGCCCTTTATGAGAAGGACAGGGGGACCACAGATCGCCCCTCCTTCCATTCCACAAACTGAAGTCTCTTCAAGCCAAACAACTAACCAACCAACCGCCAAACTCGCCAAAAACAACCACAACAAACTGGACCCTGAAATTAACTGCCATTTTGAGTACTCCTAGTCTTGTATAAATACTATCCTGTAGGAGTAGAGATTGTAGTGAGTGGAATGCAAGGTGTTACCGGTGTAGGTGGGGTGAAGGTGTCAAGGAAGGTGGTGTTGCATGCATAGTTGAAATCCCCTCCCCACCCACCTGTGCTCTTATTCAAATAGCACTTAAATCCACCGCCTAATGTGCAGATGAAATATGATGTGATACATAGTGACATGACCAACCTGTCCTTCTGAATTTGTCGGGACAAACTTTGTGGACCAGTGCCAGTTTGGAAAACCCATTATGGAGCGATGGGTTAAATTATTGTTTGCTGAATCCCCTCTCTACCGACAATACTAGTCTCCATGGAAACCCATGGTCTCTTGTCTTGAGCTATTGGGTCAGAACTAAAGCCTGACAAGAAATACATACAGGGGGACTATGTTTACAGTTGATGTGATTTTACTTCTTTTCATGTCATGACAGGTTTTCCCATATGCATCACACAATACACACTTAGCAGAAATATCATGGCACACAAATACACAGCACAGTACATTTACAGAAATATCTTGAATCTAAAGGTTGTATTCCTGTCTTGTGATCAGCTGTACAACCTTGAATGAACATTCATACAGAACAGAGTGCAACTTGTAGACATGGAAGTATCATAGAACTTCACAAGAATTACAGTCTAACAATTACTAGGGTAGTAATCTGAAGCCAAATCATTAATACATAACACTATTTTGTGAGAAACTTTTTTGCAATCGTTTCCTCCTTTCTGTAGTCCATCTTCTTGTCCCACTTACCAAACAGGCCCAGACTCTGTTACTTAAGTCTTTGGACATTGGTAAGCTCATAATAGAAATCTGTTTCTGGAAGAAAATTATAAAATTATCCTGAGAAAGTCCCTTTTTTTTTGTTTGAGAGGTGCCGAAAAAAAAATATTTTCTGTCAAATTTTTGTTTGCTTATTGTGTGATGCAATATTATAATATTATATTGTATGCTTAAACACAAAAACATAAATATAACAAGAGTCTATCAATGTCGCTAGAGCATAACATGTGAGTGATGTGAAAGTCCCCCGCATGTTTTTTTATTTTTATGCTTTTTGTGTTATTGCCAGGCATTTTTATCCCATTAGTTCTGATTTGATATTTTAATTTAACACACAATTGTATTACTGTTTTGTAAATATACACAACTTTCAAAAAGTATAGCAGCTCACAGTTTTTATACCAACAACTGAATGTGCTTTTCTTAAGTTAGATAGGTTAACATATTTCTATGTTTAAAACAGTACTTTAAACGATTTAACAGTTTGATGTCAAAGCCTTCATAGGGTCGATCAGGCTTAGCATACCGCTGGCAAATAATCTGTTAGACTTTTACAGATTTAACTGAGCTAGACTCCATCGCACATATCCAATATTCCTGAAAGCAATCATGATGAATGAGTTGACTGAATCTGCCTAACTATTGTTTTGTTGTTTTTTGGCCGTCCCTCCTGTATCTGCATGTGGTTGGTAGGGATAAAAAATATGCATGCGATAATGAATGAAATGTTGCATGACTTTCAGTAGCCCAGATTAGAGCAACGAGTTTCCCTCAAAACACTGACTCAGGATCATCTAAAATCTTCCTAAAGCTAGCCATTCACCATTAACAGGCTATTGGCAAAACTGACCTGCAAACTCAGTTAGGGAACCCCAAGGCACGTACTATCCACAGGCCCTCTGGGCTCAACTTATTGGACCGCTGGCTTCTTGGTGTCTCAATAATGGGGGTTTGTTTCATTGTATTGTAAAAAAAGACAGAAAAATTACAAAATTCACTTGTTGCATTGTTGCATGGTTATCACTTCAGCTGAAGTAATTCAGGAATGTTTAGTGACGTTATTAACGTAGCAATTCATATCTGATCATACAGATTTACACAGTTCCCTAGTATCTACACTTATAAAGCTTTTGCTCCTTTCAAATGTTCCCCATCTTTGCCAAACCCAAAGACCAGACCCCACAATAGCAGCAGTATGTAATCATGCCATTGGCTTGTCAATACAGATCACTTGTCAAAACCATCAACGTCACCACCGATGTCCAGCCATTACTGACATTGCGTCACTACAGATGGCACGCCATTACCTACGGCGCATCGTTCTTGATAGCTGTCCCTGGTAGCCTCTAAAGGCCCCTCATCGTCTGCCCAACTAATGTGCTAAAAAACAATTAGCCCTGAGCATGCTAACGTCAGTGTGGTTCCTGATGCCAAGTCAACATTTCATATGCATTGTGTTTAAGACACACGTATGGTATTAGCCTACACCTCTTTAGGAGTCTGCATTTGTGCTTTATAGCAAGAGAGCAGTAAGACCCTTCTGCATTGCCATGCCTTCTTACCTGACCTCCCTGTGCCTTTTAGAGCGTGTGTAAGGATGTATGTGTGCCAGTGCGAGAGTGAGAGTTTGGGAAGGAAAGAATAAACGGGTGGATGATGCCAGATTGGGTGAGTGGATGAAGTGTGTGTGCGGGTGAGTAAATAATTGAGCGGTGAACAATTATCCACCACCTTTATTCACCTGTTGGCCTGTTAGACCTACTGTGGGTAGCTGTTCCCTTTTCCTAATTCTCCTCTTTCTCAAGCTCTGGGCAACTGATCTGCTCTGTTATTGGCAAATTCCCCATCCCTTCTCCTTCATGGTTCACTCAGTTCACAAAAACATTTCAGAGGAACACCGCTTTCCAGGTGAAGACCCACCTGCCCTCCCTTTCCCACTCCTCCCTAAAGTCACCAGGGAAAGAATCAGGCAAATGTCTTTCCTTTTGTTTACATTCTGCATTGCATTTCATTTTTATAAGGGGGGAGATGGGTCTAAATCTACACACTGCATTGAAAAATAATGATTATCTTCAATGTTTAGATCTGTGTTCTAGCTTGGTTTGTTAACTTTCAGGTTTTGTTGACTGATTGTTCAACTCCATCATAATAATGAACTATTTGTGTTTTACCAACAATTCTCTCTAGGTTTAGCACCCGTTTTGTTTTTGGGACAAAGAGGTTGAATTGGGCCGGTGTGTTTTTGTTGCCGTGTAGAGCACAAGATCAAGATTGTGCAGATTTGCCTTATGTCATATGCTGTGCAGCCCAAATAGCATCTTATTCCCTATATGTTGCATGACTTTAGACCAGCCCTGGTTAAATGTAGTGTACTATATAGGGATTAAGGTATAATTTGGTATACAACCATGGTCTCAAGCCTCTCCCGCATTTTCTTTTGATTTATGTCCAAACCAAGCCCTTTATTCTTCTGTCCCTGTACATAATAATTTAGATATCTACATAGAATTTTAAAAGAAAGAATATATTGTATTTTGCAAATGGTGTATGTTTGTTTTCCCTGAAACCTGTTGAAAGTGAGTCTGAGCTACTTTCCTTGTTAATCCATGGTGTCCTTTCTACCTACTGTATGATAATGCAAATAAAGAAGAAAGATAATAGCCGTTCATTCAACTGTGGATGTCTTTATTTTCTCCTTCAGACACTCATTTCAAGTGCCACTCATTTAATATCATTGATAAGAGTGGGAGTTGGTCATATTCTCAGGCGCTTTTTCTGTCAACTTGAATTTATCAACATGGTTCCAGCCTGAATGGGGCTGTTATTTTTCTTGCTTTTTATAACAGACACAGAGACACGGATACAGTTGCCTTTCTAATTTAATTTATTTTGATTTTTAGCAGCACAGAAGTTGGATTCTTCACTCTGAAATAGGTTTTCAGACATACAGTTGGGAAGGAATGAGGTCTGTTAGACCACGTTGTTTCATTCTGATATACCGTAACCTCATTTATTCTAAGACTAGTTGTGAGCAATTGAAGACAGGCAGCTTGTAGCTTTGTCTACTGATCACAGCTGTATTCTGGTGGCTTCAGGTCTGGACCAATACCGTTTCAGCAAAACTTCCTGTGAAATAAAGCATATACATTTCTAAAATTAAGAAGCCATTTTACTGGTACTGAGATTGCTAACAAATACCTGGCATCTAGAAGATATACCACAACACGAGAAGGGCTTTGTTTTGACACGTTTTGGTTCAGTGCCTAATTTCTGAATGCATTCAGGCGCATCATGTTGGGCTTGAGCCGGTGCCTATGATCTACATTGATACCTTTGTGGGCTGGCTGGGTCTCGGCAATCAATGAAACCCAGGGCTTTCAGTGGGGAGAGTCCTCTGCGTCATACGGTTTAGTTGCAAATGTTGCGTTTGATTGTAGGGACTCGCAATCACTCAGCCTTTTAGCACAGTCCATAGAGTAAGTTGGGTTACTGATCTGACAGAGATTTAAGCCACCAAAGTGGGGTGTATTCTTATCGTGCAGAAACCAAAAATGAATAACACTATGCTGGCTGTGTGGATTGTTTCTAGCACCCCAAAATAAATATAACAAGTGCCCACTCTCTCCCTTTCTTGCAAGTAGCTCTCTACTCTACTGCACCTGACTGTAGTGGGGGATGGGCAATTGTTCAAGACTGCTTCGCTTTTACGGTCCCGAAAATAATTATATTAAGAACACTTTTCTCCCTCATGAGCCATGCTCGCCTCTGTACCTAACAGACAGTAGTTGGGATGAGTTAACTGTTAGCTACTTGGTGGGCAACATTACAATGCAAGACCGTTGTTATTTGAAGTATAGGCATTACAGGTCTCAGTGTTTTAGTGAGTCAGATTTGTAGACAGAAGGTTGATTGATCGATTCCTGACTGTGCCAAATTTAGTTGTGTCCTTGAGCAAGGCACTTTACCAGAAGTTGCTCCAGGGGTATGTCCCTGTATTGACTGTATGTCCGCTCTGTATAAGAGTGTCCGATAAATGACGAAAATGTAAAAACTAATTACTGTCACAAACTATAACAGATGTGTGAACTTGCCATTTGCCCAGGGAAAGAGAAAGGTGGATGGGGGGGACACAAAACAGAAGTACTGTGTGTACTGTTTAGGCTTGATAACAATTTAGCAATCAATGTTTTACCTTATGTACCTCATGTTAAAAGGAGCTAGTGTAGAATTAGCTCTAGCTGTATCGCCACTATATAATTTAGGAAAGTTATGCAACATTATATTACGGCTGCCTCTGGCTGCATTGATGGGTCTAAAACACTTAAATTGTACTATTGTTAACTGTTCTCTAGTTCTACATTGACATATTACATCTTATCCATTAGAACTGCATACAGGGGGGCACCATCCCAAAATCTTTCCAGACATTCCATAATTCCATAGCACTTCAAATTATATTTACACATCCACTTTTAAGGTTAAAGGACAATTCCGGCGCAAAATGAATCTAGGGATTAATAACACATTGGTACAGAGTCAACCATTCTCTGTGATGTTTACATGCAAATCTAATGTGCCCAGTTTTAGTGCGAACTGATAATCACCTTACAATGCTAGTTGTGAGGGCATGAATGAAGTAAAAAGAAATCGCTATTATATACCACTAACAAGGCTCAAAATAGCACCACACTTCCAAACTCTGCTAGGTGAGTTGAACTGTAGGCAAATTGTGTTTGATTTTAGTTTGCATCGCCAGCTGTAAATCTTGCTCATTGATCTGCATGAATGACTGCAAAACGTCTTGCCATTGAAGATTCCATGTCACAGTTCAGCTCACGTAGCACAGAGTTTGTGGTTTGACTGATCAAGTCTGTTTTCCGAAGATGGCGCCTGGCTGTATACACGAATGGTAATGTCTTTTAAACTATATTTCTAATAAACTGTCTGTACACTTACAAAGTTCGCAATGCTTTGGTTAGCTTGTAGGGACCCTCATTATGCTACCTTGGAAGTGTGGTGCTATTTTGAGCCTTGTTAGTGGTCTATAATAGCAATTTACTTTTACTTCATTCATGCCCACACAACTAGCGTTATAAGGTAACTATCAGTTTAGACTAAAACTGGGCACATTCGATTAGCATGAAAACATATCCCAGAGAACGGTCAACTCGGTACCAATGTGTTATTAACCCCTAGGTTTATTTTGCACAGGAGTTGTCCATTAAGGTTAGGGTTAAGGTTACACAGGATGTTACTAATGGTCAGACTCAAGGTTAGACTTGACATATGAGGTTAAGGTTAGGATTAAGGTTAAGGTTAACATTACAAAAAATAGACAATCGCCTGTCTGTGGAAGCATGCGTCATGCTGGAATGGAGAAAAAAACTAAGTTTACATCTGGATGTGAACTCTCAAACACCGGGGTGAGAGTCTGTTACTTACATTCACACCCACCATCCTGACCACATCCGCAGTGATTACTTCATACTGTCATATTTCACATAATTGGGTTTTATAAGTTAGCTCCCAGGAAATGTAATTAATGAAACTTAGGGCTGCGCTGAAAGAGAAAGTTATATTCTCACTGCGCGAAAGTCAACACAGTGCCTCTATTGTAAATGTCTTTGAGGCTTGGGAATATGTTTTAGAAATGTATTGTAGGAATGAAGGGTTGCAACTGTTGCAAATATATATTACAATGTCCACAATCTCAGTTTTAATGGTAAAAAGAACAAAAGGCAATTTTGCCATTTGAAAAAGTGTGATCATGAACACTGGCAAAGGTTCAGTAAACCTTATTCTATATCATACAGTACATGAGATCCCTGGGCGAGTGCATATGGGCATTAAAGTTTAACAAGTGAATCGATGAAAGCAAAGCATGAAATTGAGGTGCTGAATTTTTCATTGGAGAGGCAGCAGTTCAATCAAATATTTTGTCAGCTCCTGGCATTTGTATATACACGCTGATTGGCGCAGAAATACCCATGCTGATTTTCCAGAGATCAACTTGGATGTTTTGATCCCATTATTTTTCAAGGTAATTTGAATGACATTATAATAACTGGGAGGTTACTCACCCTACCAAAACCTTACCCGGGCTCTTCGCATAAGGCAACATAATACCTGAGCAACTGAACGTCTGTCCACCAACAGACTGTCCTGTCTCCCCCTACCGGTCTCCCTCTCCTCTCCTTCTCCTGTCCTATCGATAAAAAAAATATTTTAAAAAGTATCTTCATAAAATTTCTAAAGAGTATAGAGTAAAACATTCCACAGCACCACTTTTTTTAGTAAACTCTGCTGTATATTTCTATTGTCGTCTACAACTTTCCATCACTGAAAATTGTTGATTACTACTTAGTTGCCTACTAGAATGTATTCACTATTAATACTAAGTTCTGTGGTCGTTTCACCTAGTGATCTTAAAACATGTGCACTATCTAAGCCACTCTGCATACAGATGTCTGCTGAGATACAGTGGGAGAAGAAGTATTTGATTCACTGCCGATTTTGCAGGTTTTCCAACTTACAAAGCATGTAGAGGTCTGTAATTTTTATCATAGGTACACCTCAACTGTGAGAGATGGAATACAAAACAAAACCACAGAAGTAATCTTGAACTTCTTCCATTTTCTAATAATTGCACCAACAGTTGTTGCCTCCTCACCAAGCTGCTTGCCTATTGTCCTGTAGCCCATCCCAGCCTTGTGCAGGTCTACAATTCTATCACTGATGTCCTTAAACAGCTCTCTGGTCTTGGCCATTGTGGAGAGGTTGGAGTCTGTTTGATTTAGTGTGTGGACAGGTGTCGTTTATACAGGTAATGAGTTTAAACAGGTGCAGTTAATACAGGTAATGAGTGGAGAACAGGAGGGCTTCTTAAAGAAAAACTAACAGGTCTGTGAGAGCTAAAAAGCTTACTGGTTGGTAGGTGATCAAATACTTATGTCATGCAATAAAATGCTAATTAATTATTTAAAAATCATACAATGTGATATTCTGGATTTTGTTTTAGATTCCATTGCTCACAGTTGAAGTGTACCTATGATGAAAATGACAGACCTCTATAATGCTTTGTAAGTAGGAAAACCTGCAAAAAAGTTGATAAAATACTTGTTCTCCCCACTGTGTAATATATATATATATATATATATATATATATATATATATTGCTGAAATGTTAAATCATAAATTTAACAAATCAGGGACAGCACGACAGACTTTTCATACAAAGCCTGATCTGGGATTCTATTTAGCACCCCTTCACATGAACCACTAGGCTACCCACCCTTTAATATCTATCTGGCCCTAACCCTCGATACGGTTCCAGATAGCAATATATTATCTACACTACTCCTCAAACAAATGTGTACCTTTTGGGCCCAGATCAATGCTGGTACAATACATCTGGAATATGGTTCATTCTGAGACCCTTTACAATGTAAAATAAATTAAACCTTAGGTTCTGTTCCAGAAACTGCAGCAAGTGCTACAGGTACAACCAGTAGCGAAGCCAGAAATTGTATTGAAATTATAAATTGTATTGAAATAATGTAATGAAATTATACTATTAAAAGATAATGGCCCTCATTTATCAAACGTGCGTAGAAACCAGTGTAGATCTGAGCGCAGAAATCATCTTACGACGAGACTCACGTGTGATTTACAAAACTTTCGTATCACTCCAATTCCAGCGTACGAATGAGCGGCTGTTGATAAATCAGACGGTTGAAAACCATCGTAATTTAAATAACACGCCCACAAATTTGCAT
>JACXGM010020798.1:0-17604 GCA_016801145.1 Umbra pygmaea | reverse complement strand
TTTTAAGCGCAGCTTTGAGCCAAGAATTTTCTTACTCTTAAGTCAAGTCTTAGCAGTGTTCTTAAGAGTAATTCTAAGAAGCTTGATAAATATGGGCCCTGATCTTTTTTTCCCCAATATTTGTCCATTGCCCAATTTGTGATGGCCCAATTTGTGATGGCCCAATTTGTGATGGCCCAATTTGTGATGGCCCAATTTGTGATGGCCCAATTTGTGATGGCCCAATTTGTGATGGCCCAATTTGTGATGCAATTGTACATTTCAAAAGTGAAAAGCAGGTGCAGCTGATATTGTTTGACTTGCGGTCAACATATTAAGCACAAAAACAACCACTGAAAGTGAACAGTCCAGACAGATGTCAATGCAACAATGAAGTCTCACCTAAAGCATCCAGGGGACCAAGCAACACCCCACAAATTAAGTAAATTTTAGGGCATTTTGAAAGTACCATGAATAAAATGTAGCTAGTACTCTTCTGGTTAATTTACGTTTAAACTTTAGTTCTGTTTGCCATTATTAACAACTATCATCAACTAACCAATTGCAATTTAAGGATGTGAAAGAAACAACACATCATTAAGACACCAGTAGGTCTTAGTTCCTTAGTTTTGGTACATTCTTCTGCAGTATATTCAAATGTGTTCTGGTAATATAAGAAACAGACCTTTCCCTGCTCGTACAGCTGCCCCACAGTCCTCCCCAAGGCTCCAGTACTGTCGTTCACCAACACTTGTCCATCACTCCATCCCTCACTCCCTTTGTCCATCAGTAGATAACTCTGTCCCTCATTATTACGTTCAACATGAGGGAGTTTATAGAGATAGAACCTGAAAGTACAAGCCGTTGATTATCTTTCGAATGACCTTTATCCAATCTACCAACCTTTCAGTTGTTGGTCAGGTGCTGTAAATGCATGGCTACCTACCCTAAAATAGGCATCATCTCCTGTTTGTGATAAGTATCTAATACACCTGTTAGTAATCAGAGTTGTAGGACGTACGGTTACAATTTATTTGGAGAGTCCGAAATTCCATCTGTAGGTGCTCTACAGATTGTTTATTAATAGTCATATCATCAACAAACTATCTGTTGATAAGCAACTAATATTGTGGTTTAAGGGTAGGGGTAAGTTTAGAATGTTTTAGGGGGTAATGGTTAAGGTTAGGCTTAACATTAGGGGAAGGGTTAAGGTTAGGATTAGGGATAGGGTTAGTAGATAGTTTGTTAAAATATTGTTGTTAGTCTTCAGATAATCTGTAGAGCATCTACAGATACACTTTTTGGACTCTCAAAATAAAGTGTTACTGGAAGTACAATATAAAAGTAATTTTGTGGTTTCAGCTGAGTTCACAAGTTTTGGGAAATTCCTAGTTGACACCAAAATGTTCAATGAAAGAGAGTTAAGAACTAACCAGTGATCTATTAAAATAATAGAAAGAGTACAAATTACTAATCAGTTGTGAACTCTAACTGGTCATTCAGGTTTTAATTAGAAACTTTCCAGCAGAGTACTTTTTACAACTCTGTTAGTAACAGACCTAAAGGGGAAACTATGTAATATCAGTTCAACCCTCTGTCCACCCTGAACTGTTTTCTTACCAGTCAACAGCGTCCCCTCGATCATTGTAACAGGAGATAGATGAGGTGCCTCCATCTCCTGGTTGAAACAAAATCAGCAGGAGAAGTGACAACATCTGAAGAAATTACATATTTAATTTCAGGAACAGTGAAAAACTACTTCCAAATTGAAAACGTCTACGTGTTGTTGACCAAGATGGAAAATGTATGGCTTTAAAATCATATATATAACACATGTCAACAATGGCAAACAGTCAGTTCTACAATGTTGTGACGGTTTGTTACAATTTGAACAAAAAATGTATGACACGTGAACTACAATTACTTAAAGCATAACTTACCCTTCAGTCGTTAAGAACGATAATTAGACTGCTGTCCCGTATTCGTGCAGTCTAACTGAACTACTACATTTCGAAACGTATCCTCCTTTTAATCGTTTTATTTCCACGATTAAGGGAGGGGTTTAATGTACGTATGTGAAGCTAGCCTCTTTACGGAGACTCTAGTGGATTCCTAGCCTTTCCTAGTTTCGCCTTCAGAATAATAGCGCTTGATTTAACGCCATAAAAAGCGATTACAAACCAAAAACACATTTCGAAAATATACTACTAATGTTAGAATGTTGTGATAAATAATAATAATTTTCATTAAAAAAAATTACATAATCTACATTATCTGGATTTGATAAAATATCTATCGAATTAAGGATTCCATGTGGCATATGACATACATATTGGACTGTACTAAAAAATAAGAATAAGCATCCCTAAAATATGGTATCTACTTACTCAGTTACACTCACAGAATACATATTTGAAGAGTTTATCTCAATAGCTCTTATACAACATTATTTAATAATGTAAATAAATAAAGGTTTACAAGCAGAAAAAAAGCTGTCTTGAAGACCCTGAATGCAGTCCTGCACAGGGCTCCAGTAGGGGACTCCATTGTTCTAATGGGAGACATTGTGGGCAACGATGGAGACACCTGGAGAGGGGTGATGGGAGGAATGGCCTCCCTGATCTAAACCATATATATTGTCTATAATGAACACTATGTTCGAACATAAGAATGCTCATAAGTGTACATGGTACGAGAGCAGCCTGGGACGAAGGTCGATGATTGAGTTTGTGATCGTATTGTCTAATCTGATGTTGTATGTTTTGGATGCTCTGATGAAGAGAGGGGCGGAAATGTCAACTGATCAGCATTTGGTGGTGAGTTGGATCAGAGGGTGGGGGAAGACTCTGGACAGACCTGGTAAGCCCAAACATGTAGTGCTGGTGAACTGGGAATGTCTGAAGGAGGCCCCTCTCCCAAAGATCTCACCTCTAACAGAGCTTTTCTGGCATCCCTGTAAAGGTTGGGGGCATTGAATCAAAATGCTGAAACAAAGCATCCATTGCTAAAGTTGCGGCGGTAAGGTGCCTCAAGGCGTGGTTATCTCAGATGACTCTGTTGGCAAGGTACCAACGGGCGCGAAGGGCTGCAGCCTCTGCCATGTCAGAGGCAAAGCATCAGGTGTGGAAAAAGTTCCGAGAGACTATGGAGGACTTTCGGTCGCCTCTAAGGTGTTTCTGGAAAACTGTTCTGCATCTCAGAAGGGGGTAATAGGGAACCATCCAAGATGTGTGCAATAAGGATGGAACACTGTTGACCTCAACTGGGGAGGTAATTGGGTGGTGGAATGAGCATTTTGAGGAACTCTTAAATCTGACTTACATGCAATCTATTATAGAGGCAGAGAAGGACGCGGATGGAGGGTCATTGTCAATTACACTGGCAGAGGTCACTGAGGTAGTCAAACAACTCCAGGGTGGGGAAGCCTCAGGGACTGATGAGATCCGTCCAGAAATGCTGAAATGGATGTGGAGGGGCTGTCTTGGTTAACACATCTCTTCAACATTGCGTGGAAGTCTGGGACAGTGCCAAAGGAATGGCAGGCCGGGGTGGTGTTTCCCTTGTTTCAAAAAGGGGGACCAAAGAGTGTGTGCCAATTACAGGGTATAACATTTCTCAGCCTCCTTGATAAAGTGTTGATAAAATCCTGTGGCTGGCATTAAAAGTCCATTAAATAATGTTGTATAAGAGTTTGAGTTACACATTTCAAAAATGTATTCTGTGATTGTAACTGAGTAAGTTGGTATCATATTTCAGTCGTGCACATTCTTTTGTTTTTGCTGTACAGTCCAATATGTATGCCATATGCCCAATAGCACATGGAATCCTTAAAGGGACACTCCAGCCATCAAACACCTCAAAATCCTTTTCCAGGTCATTTTTCAAACACCATAGTAAAACAACACCTTTTCAATGCATTCTGCACTTCCTAAAGTGGCCTGCATGTGTTTTTGAATTCACTCACCAGTGATGTCACTGAATGAATTTACAGGGGAGAAGATCAGTTGACTTCCGTATCTGTTCTTGTCACGCCCCTGAATCAGGTTGATTGGATACTAATACTGCACACTTTGTGTGGGAATATTACGCATTTCATTCTTCCGTAAATAGCTACATAGCTATTATGAAGAGTTAGAATGGGATTTTTTGAACAATGGCAACTGCAAGTGAGGAAATACCTGAAGAGCTGGGCAATTCCAACTGTGATCAAGTGTTATTGATTGTTAATATCCAACCATACCTTTGCTGCTGTCCACCGGGAGCTCTCAGTGGCAACAGAGACAGAAAAGGTTTTGTTGTTAACGGTCCTGTGTAACGTTTTTAGTTGTTTATTATCAAAATCTAAGTTGCTCGTTCACAAACCTGTCCGGCGCTTGTCAGTGCCCTGGCAAATTTGAAAGCCTGCACTGTACTTTAGTTCATGATGGACAATTATACTTATGGCGAGCCACAGGAGAGGGAATCGTCATCGCCGAAAAAGGGAAATAAAAAGTCAACGGGACCGGTGAATTAAAAAAACTAGGGTAAACATCGGGGTAGCATTTCCCAGGTAGAAAGGGCTACAGTAATGAAGCAGAAAGACTTTCAACAGGACGCATATGTTACGTCCCCTAGTAATGTATAGTTTTCTCTGTGATGTGTTCTGTCCTGTCCTGTGTGTTTGTTCTGTTCTCTGTGTGTGTTTCCCAGTGCAGGTGCTGTTAATCAACCAATCGTCATGTATCACTGGCTCCCCCCCTCCCGTTATCCGGTGCAGCTGAATCTAATCATCGTATCCCATCATGCCCTTCTGTTTTAGTATAAATGTTTGGTTGTTTGTCATAGCTGGCAGCTTACTTAGAGCTTACCCCATAGCTCACCGTTAGCTCATCTGGTTAGTGTGTGTGAGTTTTTGCGAGTGGAGTATTTTTGAGAGTGGATTGTGTATGTTTTAGTGGATTGTTGATGTGAGAAGTAATGGTGTACATTTTCTGGTTGTAAAGATACCAATCATTTGTTCTCTTTTGTCATTCCCAGAGGGGGAGAGGAACATGTGGGAGTGTCAGGACAGATGCCCATGGGCTTACACCCCCCGTAGGGATACTCCTATCTGTCTATACACACCAAGGTAGATCTGAGCGCCCACTCCCTGTATTGTGTTAGGGCGCCTTAATCGTGTGCCAGGTAGTCTAGTATGTGTGTGTATAGTAGTTTAGATTAGGGGTTAGGGGTGGGGCTTTTAGTTTATGTTATTTGTTTTGGTTCCGCTCAGCCTCTCTTCCCAAAATTATTATTTTCCCTTTAAAATTACCGTGGCAAATAAAGCCCATTGTTTAAGAGCACCTGTTGGTTTCTGCATTCTTGCTCGCACCTACGACTCCATACTCCTTACTCTGACCATTTGGGCAGCGTGGTGTAGCATCCCACTCCCCTCCCCGGGAGCAGTGAGTAACAGCATGTTTGATGGAATAAGGGTGGCATTTCATACCCACTAGCTACCTCCATTAGTAGCCTACTTTTCATGATGGTCTTACGCCTGCCATCAAGTTGTAAAGTTATTTTTGTCTCAAGGGAAATTTCTGATTTCCTTTTTTATGTTAAGAGTGCTCCTGAATGCAAACCCACATGTGTTGATGACAACCCACACCCACAAATGGGGGATGGGTTGGCTTTTAAGTAAAGTAGAAAAGGTCCTAAAAAACAAGGTTCTAAGACGTATTCTAGCCTAGAAGTTTGATCAGAATCCATTTTGATGGAGAATATGACTGATCTTGAATGTTGTCATAGCTTGTTCGTAGATAACGGCTACTGTAGTTGCAACACTTATTTGAAAAAGCGAGGCGCTAGAGAGCACTATTCATGTCCCCCCCCCCAATGTTACAGACAGGCAATGTGATCCCCCCAATAACAAGAAGTTTGTGAAAAAATTATGGTGTCCCCCCAATATCAAACTTGTTCCTATGCCCTTGGGCAAGGAAATGTTTTGGCTTTCAACCATCTCCTGTTAGATCATTCGAGTTTCGACACACAAATGCACCAAAGTGGTTTTGAAATAACAGCCAGGCCAGATGGAGGACCAAATTATCACAGGTAAGGAGCTGATTTACCATTATCTACTTGGCTGGGGTTAGCCTTTATTAGCTCCAATGTAACATCTTGAAATTGTGTGAATACTTGAAGGAAAGAACGTAAAATAATTAAAATGCCTTACAGAATACTGCTACCTCTGTTATATTTAAATCCACAGTGGTTGTATACCTTGTGGTGCAATTGTTTGAAAATAACGAACGAAAGACAAGTTAGAGCAATGGGTGAGTGGCTAACTGGCTAATCTGGAGAGGAGTTTTATCCAATAATATACTAATATTAGCAACACATGAACATGGACACACTACCTATCTATACAATGTATTAAGAATGATTATTATAATGAATTATGAGCGCTATTATTTTGAAAAGGAAAATCTGTCTTCATGTTGATGGCAAAGGGTAAGCATCCAATTGGGCAAAGTGACACAAATGAGGAAGTGCCTTAAACCTGCAATCTATCTGAATTCCACCTGGGGGCGATACGTCTGGTTGCAAAAGAGCTGGGTTTCTGTAATAGTTTATGAGAATGAGACACTTCTCACTTGATTATTACCTCAGTAAACTGAAAATGTTGGAGTGTATGGTTTCAATCGCTAGATTTAAGCCTTCTGCAATATATAATGATGTTCATTTTTTTAATTATGGTCTCGTTGATTTTAAAATCGGCGATAAAGCAAAGGGGCGTTTAGGGCGTGGCTATGGCGTTTGGTTGTACGACAAGACACTCAAGAGTTGGCAGTTCAGTTTTTCCTGTAAGTAACGTTACATTTTGTTTTAACAGTTTGTTTTAATACTGTTTTTCGTTAGCATCCCAATTAATATCTGTTAGCTAGCTGGATTACTCCTCCTTCCCATCTAAAATCATCACATCTGCAACCAAGATGTCTGCGCCCATAACAGCAAATTTGATGACACAAATCAGATCTTAACAAACCAATGGGTGATGTCACACATGGCTCCATCTAGTAATATACAATATATGGGTATTTCAAGTAAAATCTGATACAGAGGCAACCTAACTGTACTCTATGCTGTTAAAAAAAAAATGCAGGAACAGCACTGTATATAAAGTTAATCAGTCTAAGGGTATCGTTTTTAAATACTATACTTAAAATGTTTTATTTACTCTGTGTATTTATTACATTGCTAATCGATTCAGATTGAAAATGTCAATTATCTAATGAAAGTAAAGATTTTAATGGTATATTTTCGAAATGTGTTATTTTTTTTTGTAATTGCTTTTCATGGCGTTAAATCAAGCACTATTATTTTGAAGGCGGAACTAGGATGGCTAGGAATCCGCTAATGGGGATGGCTCCCTAAAGCGCACAGTATACTACAGATTCCTGACCTGGCACATGCCAAACTGACGTCATGGGAGCGCCGTAACTATTTATACTTGTGCGTGGTGCTCGCAACACTAGTTGCAGTCTTCTCCTGAACAGAGGTGTCGCAACTGAGGAGAGGCTACCGACTTTGATATTTTCATGGACTAGAAGAAGAAGAAAAAGGTAAACGATGGCAGGACTGGCAGCAGCATTGACGTTAATGTCAACAGTGGCTAAGATTATCTTAACTGTGTTGTTATGAACCATTTACAGTTTTATTTTGAACCATTAACTCTGTTATTATGAATCGTTTACTGTGTCCTCGAACTCGTCCATGTTTCCTGTTTCCGTTTTGTCGCGCGCCACTGAAAAGAAAGAGAGTGGTGCGCGCCCTTGGCTTGCGCGCTCAAAATTCCAAAGGGACAGTGTGGAGATACAATTGGGCCAGGGGGAAGTTAAATCTTTGATACGGGGGAGGAGACTGGACTGTTGGCAGAGGAAGTGAGATGGTAGAATGAAGGGTAGAGGGTATTATGAGGTGCAGCGGACGGTGAGGGTAGAGACAGTGACTATGGGGTGTAGAAGAGAAGTGATGTGGTGTAGGTTGAGGTTAGGGCACACGGTTGAATTCATCATTAAAGGTGGTGGGTAGAGACTGGTATGTGTGATGAGTGTGTAGCGGGGGAAAGAGTGGAACATGTGTTGTTGTATTGTAGGAAGTATGATGTTGAGAGGGAACTGTTGTATGTGAAGGTTAGGGGGGAGGGTAGGAAGTGGGATATGGGGGGGGGCAACAGTGCGTGAAATGCTGTTTAATCAAAAACACACACAAACATTTGATATGGAAGAAGAGGAGGCCAGGAGCTACGGCAGGCTTAAGGGAGAATTCCTGGCACGGTTCTACATTGATACCAGAGATCGAACACAACGCTTTTATGGATGGAAATATATAGAAGGTTCACCTCGAGGACAGCTGCATTTTTTGATATGGTTGGTCAAGGGATGGCTGGAACCGGAAAAAGGAATGGAGAAAGTTTTGGAAATGTTAGTCATTGATAAATGTCTGAGGGAGCTCCCGCCGGAGATGCAATAAAGTGGTGTCTTTGGCCATATTGAGACCTACCTTTCAAGGAAGAGCCTCATAGGCCTAGCGAAAGGAGGACAGACACCTGCAATGCAATGCTCGGAATACACTAAAATGGGAGAATGACTCAAATCTCAACAGACAGCGTAATCCAGAAGAGGGCCCCATTCCCCATAATGGAAGACATTCAGTGTTTCCGCTGTAGGGCATACGGACATTTTGCCAACCGATGTCCCATGGAAGATGAGCCAATGCCTACAGAGCCATCTACTTCCTCGAGAACCCCAGGGGTGCTCATGTCTTTGCAACAATGCTGGCATGCAGAAATAACCCCAGCGAGGAGAGTGCCAGTGTGTGTGAGAGGGAGGGATACAGAGGCCTTTCTGGACTCAAGGAGCATGGTCTCCTTAGTAAATGAGGATGTGTCAAAGCTGTACAGCTAGAAGGAGAGGCTGCAGTGGCTTGTATTAATGGAGAAACGAGAAGATACCCCATGGCCCGGCTCACATTGACCACCCCAGGAGGATGGGTCACCATGAGGTTTGAGATTGTGGCAGGATTGAATGTTCCCGTACTACTGGGGAGGGATTGTGCTTTGTTCACATGTCTGTGGAAGAAAGCGGAGAAGGGATATACAGCCAGGGAAAAGAAGACAAGTGCCTTGTTCGCTAAACAGGCTATGGCAAACTCGACAAGGAAGAGTGGGAGGGGAGACAAAGGACAGGGACGGAAATCGGGGAAAACTGAGACCTGGGACGTCCTGGTGGGTGAGAAGGATACCTCAGGTGAACAGATGGAGGTGTTTCAATACACTACTAGCTCAGATACTAGGGAAGGCTTCGCCAGCCCTGGTTCGGATTCGGATGAGTCACCCCCGCTCAGCCAGAATGATAATACGCAGAACGAGCAGCTATATCAACTATTTCAGGAATCCTCCCAGGACAGCACATGGAGGGGCTTCCCTACGGAGAGCGAGGAGACGAGTCAGGAACGCATGTCAGGATCCCAGGAGAGAGGAAGGTTAATTCTCTCCGAGGAGTTGGGCAATTGAGTTGGTTTATCTTTACTTCGCTATTAAAAAGGGTCTGTTCAATGGGATAGCTAAGCGAAGGGGTGTGGTCAAAGATCTATTGGTAGTGCCAAGGCCATATTGGGACACGGTGCTACACCTTGCCCATACACATGTGGCTATTGAACGAGTGTTAAGGAGGTTCTATTGGCCCCTGGATACTCAGGATGTTACAGACTATTGTAAATCCTGTGATATTTGCCAACGTACAGCTCCTAAACAACATTATCACAATCCGCTTATACCCCTACCAATTATAGACACGCCTTTTGAAAGAATAGCCGTGGACATTGTGGGACCGCTGCCTCGGTCAGCATGAGGGCATGAATATATATTGGTAGTGGTGGACTGCACAACTAAGTTCCCTGAGGCTATCCCCTTGAGGACCATGGCAACTAGAAACATAGCCAAGGAGCCGTTTGCTATGTTTTCGAGGGTAGGACTCCCCTCTGCTATTCTTACGGATCAGGGCACCCCCTTTATGTCCCACATAATAAAGGACCTCTGTAATCTTTGCAAAGTGAAGAAAATAAGGACCAGTGTTTATCATCCGCAAACGGATGGCCTATGAGAACGGCTGAACCAGACAATAAAAGGATGTAATGAAAGGTGATGGATGGGTGTAATTGGGACATGCTATTACCACACCTCATGTTTGCACTACGAGAGGTCCCACAGGCATCTACAGATTTCTCTCTATTTTAGATACTTTATGGGAGACCTTGCCGGGATATCCTCGATTTGGCCAAAGAAGTAGAAGTCATGAGGGACCGGATGGTGGTCGTATGGCCAATAGTCAGAGAGCAAATGATTGCAAGCCATGCAATCCAAAACGTATAACAGGACAGCACAACCCAGGACCTTCCAAATAGGAGATAAAGTCCTGCAACTGGTCCCAACACCAGAACACAATCTTCTAGCCCAATGGAGAGGATTGTATGAGTTGATAGAGAAGCTGTCTGCAGTGAATTACAAGGTCCAACAGCCGGGATGAGAAAAACAGAACAGCTATACCACATAAACCTAATGTGAAAATCAGAGGGCATTGCCGGCCATGGAGGTTCCATGTGGTGCAGCGCCTGACCACGCAGCAAAGGAAAGACATGAACGGAATACCGTATTTCCTCAAATAAAAACCGGTAATCAATTAAACGCCGGGCCTCTGATAGTGGCCGGGGCCGTGGTCAACACAGACAAATAAAGGCAGGCCTTAAATAAAGGCTGAGGTAAGATTTGTGTGGATAATCTCCTAGGTGCCTTTCATATATATACAGTAATATACATTTCTAGGTGCCTTTCATATATATAGTAATGTACATTTCTACCACTTTAATGTAATAGATTCAACAATATATTCATGCTATTTTCAACACTTTGTTTGTTCTGGATTATGGTACTCATCTAAAGCAGCGATACTAACTGCTCCTTCGAGCCACCATTGCGTAGGTTTTTGTTCCAAACCTAATTTAGCACAGGTGACGCTACTTATTACCAGGATAAAACGCTAATTCAGGGTAGTCGCAACTGGGGTTGGATGGAAAATTTACAGAATGGCGGCTCACGGGAGCAGGAATGAGTATCGCTAGGTATTATTGTCCTACCGGTATTTCAGTCAATGCGGCTGTATGTTTTACTCAGCCTGGTGTAGTTTGTAGTAATGTACAGGTAGATGCCAGTAACTATATTGGAAGGAACATGGCTCCCATACATTGCAAGCGAGTGAATTTTCAACAACCTATTGGAACAGTTACAAGAAATGTTGAGACAACAATGTATTGCAGCAATAAAATAGCAAACTGGAAAAAGGGTTGGCACTAAAATATAGCCAATTATACTTATCAAACAGAGGGAATTAGAAATAAATGGCTGCCTCTAACAAAAGCCTGCTTCAAATAACAGTTTACATATTGCAGTAGAGCTAAATAAAGGCCCTGGTTTTTATTTGAGGGAATACGGTAGTCCAACAGTTCCACCAAGTGTTTTCAGACAGCCTGGGACACACCTCCCTCATACAACACCATATTTACACCAAAACAGGGAAAAAGGTGCATCACCTGCAGCGGATACGTGCCGTCCTCAATAACCTAGAGGCAGCAGGGCTGACAGCTAACCAAAAGAAATGCCACCTCAGATTGGATGAAGCAGAATGCTTGGGATATACAATCGGTAAGGCCTTATCAAACCACAGAAGGAAAAGACCTGAGCCATTAGGGAGTGGCCCCTGCCCAAAACAAAAAAGGGGTTCGCTCATTCCTTGGTATAACGGGGTATTACTGCAGGTTCATTCCCGACTATGCATACATCGCTGCTCCCCTCACCGACCTGACAAGGCGTTGGCCGTTAAGCTGGCCTTAGAATACATGCGCTACTATCTCTTAGGGAGACGCTTTACGATGGATGATGGATGGCAGAGAAATGAGAGACTAACAGTCGGATTATGTGCTGGTTCCTGTCCTTGCAGCCATTCCAGTACACACTGGTACACAGTTCAGTGAAGGCACATGGGAATTCAGATGCGCTATCCCAATGTGGCCTGGGCGATACATCGAGCGAGTGTCCCACTGGGACGAAATCTAGAGGGGTGGTGTGTTAGGAGAGATAAAAAGGGTAACAGTGATTCTCACAGCTAGGAGAATTAATGGCACCTGTGTGTTTGTTTCAAAAGGAAAAAGGAAGGGGAGTTGAGGGGGAGGAGAAGAGAACAAAGGAGAAACATCCAGAAGGGATAAAAAAGAGAGTAAAGACTTGAGGCCCGGAGCTTGGCCACCTTTATTTTATTGTAAAGTGTAGAAGACCAATGATAGATGTTTAGGCCCAGGGATTGGCCACCTTTATTTTATTGTAAAGTGTAGAAGACCAATGATAGATGTTTAGGCCCAGGGATTGGCCACCTTTAACATAAGTATTTTTTATCCAGGATATACAGTATCTGTTCTGTTTGACTGTGGGTCCAAGGGAGAACCAGGGCGCCTGTATATCCATAATACATACTTCACATTCAACCTCGGACTCCGGTCTGGTTTATTACAAAACACATTTGTTACAGATAATATTTCTAGAATTGTCATCAAGACAAACTCTAGGAATCCACATAACTTTGTTATGGGACCGTAAACCAAGAGCAAAACTTTTTTATGTGCTGTATAACATTCCCGCCGTAGACAGCAGCCGGACAGACAGTTGGCCCCATCCAGAAATTGCAGTTTAACAGCAAGACTGAGATGAGTCTTGAAAAGTGGTGTGGGTTAACTAATTTGCACATCGGTATTCCTTAAGTGCTGCCATAAACCCTGCCAATCTGTAATATTTTAATTAAATGAAAATAATTAGCTTTAAATTTAAAGTGACATACCTAGCCAGTAAACAAGTTGTGAAAATATATCTAAAAATAGCAATGTGAATGCAAAAGCAGACTCACAACAAACATACTTGTGAGACATCTGAATCCTCATTTAAAAGCAATAGCTGTGGTTATAAACAGAACTGACATCTTCAGCTTTTTTCACTTTAAGAGGATTGATAGATGACTGTGAAAACAACCTGAGATGTTGTGACTTCTGGTAACAGAACCAGACCACACAAGCAACTTGTAGAGTTAAATGGAAAAATGTGTTCAGTTCAGAAATACAACCAGCTTATTGCTGCTTTGTCTCATAAATGGAGAAAATCTAAAAATTACAGAGAGCCTTGTACTACCTCATATATAAAACCATGCATGGCTACAAAAGCCTAAGATATACATTTTACAATGTATCTTTTCCACTTGGTGTAAACGGTTAGACTGGTACAACATAGGCAATTCAAAATAGTTGGGAGCAATTTTTTGATGTTTCACTTCCATGGCATCAAGTTATTGGGATGAAATATAAAACAACATTTGATGTGTCAATATGCTGATGTAACAATTCAGTCCCAGAATATGTTAATAATGATAATAATGTTTATTCTGTACAAGAATAGATATGCAGTAAATGTTTATAGCAGGGTACAAGAAATGCAGGGTAAGTATAAGGGCTATGTTCAGTTATCAAATCCAGGTAATCAGACAGGCAGAGTTCCATAAACAAATCCAGGTAGTCTGACAGGCAGAGTTCGGTACACTAATCAGGTTCTCAGTCAGGCAGGACATTCGGAAACAAGGCAGTATATAACAAGCAAAGGTACAGGGGATAATCCAAGGCAGAATACTTAATACACAATGCAGGGGTCAGGCCAGTATAACAATCCAAGAATAGAATGCTCAGTAGAAAAGAAAGAACACTCACAATACCTCGCGAAGAGGCAATGGTGTGTGTAAGCCCTATATATTCAGACTGGGTGAGAGCAGGTGTTCAGAATTTGGGTGATTGAGTCCGAGTTATGGGAATTGTAGTTCTTGGATAGGGAAGCTGTAGTCCTCAGGGAAGAGGAACTGGGAAATGTTACAGCTTATTTCAGTTCAAGATATTATGCTCAATTCTGTCAACAAAAATAATGCTCCATAGAAATAAAATTATGCAGAGTGTACAACTGTTCGGTGACCTGAGAAGACACAATCAATCAATCAATATGGTAATTTTCTTTGGTAGCTTAATCAGAGAACAGGTTGACTAGAATGATTCAAAGTAGCTATCTACAGTAGTAAAGTATCATAGCAAGCCAGAAAGATACATTAATGCAGGGGATGAAGAAATGCTATACTGTGAATAATGGTTTAATCTCTGGAATTTGGAGGGATAGATGTAAATATTAATTAGTAAAGAGGGAAGATTCAAACATCAAATGAACTGTGGGTGGATGTCTGTCAGGCTAGCTTGTCTGTAGTGTACCCTAACACAATACGTTCTTTGGGTTCCACTGATGACTCCCAACTTTCAATACTCTTCTGAATGGCAAATTACCTGTCACGGTGAGGTGGAGTGTTGGAGAGATGGAGATCCAAAGGCAGTATTTGACAGATGAAACATCTCATTTTGTTTAGGCAAGGCAGGTTTATTTATATAGCACATATTATACACAATGGCAATTTAAGGTGCTTTACATAAACAGGAAAACATAGAAAT
This sequence comes from Umbra pygmaea, assembly GCA_016801145.1. Lineage (NCBI taxonomy): Eukaryota > Metazoa > Chordata > Actinopteri > Esociformes > Umbridae > Umbra > Umbra pygmaea. Next base: position 3,033 of record JACXGM010020798.1, on the reverse strand, counting down.
TTAAAACAGATTAAAGATAAAATTAAAGCAATTAAAATAAAAATAAAAACAATTAGAAAAATAGTACAGTTTAAGAAATAATAGAGACTGTACGAACCATATAAAATATAGTGCAATCAGTTCGGACTTAGCACAGTGTTCATTCAGTAAAAGCGTAGCTAAACAGATGTGTTTTGAGTCTGGATTTAAAGGTGACTACTGATGGAGCACATCTGATCTCTTCTGGGAGCTGGTTCCAGCTGCGGCTGGCATAGCAGCTAAAAGCAGATTCCCCGCATTTTGAGTGAATCCTTGGTATCTCTAGCTGATGTATTCCTAATGATCTGAGTGATCGGTTGGGTTTATATTCAATGAGCATATCTGCAATGTATTGAGGTCCTAGGCTATTGAGTGATTTATATACCAGTAATTATACTTAAAAAGTCTATCCTAAATGTGACTGGGAGCCAGTGTAGATGTCAATGTAATGTTGGATTGGTGTGGTATGGTGTAGAGCAGTGGTCCTCAAACCCTTCCATGGAGGGCCTAGTGTATGCAGGTTTTCACTTTTACCTTGTACAAGTCTGATTGAGTAGCTCACTAATTGGTTAGTATCTCCCCTCACCTGGCAGTCTAGGTCCTAATTATGCTCTAGTTGAAGGGAAAGACCAAAAACCAGCATACACTAGGCCCTCCATGGAAGGGTTTGAGGACCACTGGTGTAGAGAGAAGGAGATCACGCAGGTGGATGGGTGATTGTATGTTTAATTCCTTGATTCTTTCCCACTTGCAGAGTAACGGACGGACATAAATGGAGATGCACAACTTCAGGCGACTATACAACACTGGCAATACGCAATACTCTGACATTAATGTACTGTCTACTTAGACTCGCTATACGTGGCAAGGACACACATGTAGAGGGACCATAACACAAGCAAACTAGAGGAAAGAACTACAATGCTACATACACACATATGCAACAGGGGTCAATGAACCGCACCCTTCTCTCACTCACCTGGACTGATATAGGGATCGACTTACCAGCTGGAATGCAATCTGGTACTCAGGCGCAATCAGTCCCCACCAGTTCCAGGTGAGAGAGAGGAGGGCGCTACACAGCACACTTAATAGAACCCAATGACACAATCAATGAAAACAGAAAACCACAGTACAGACGTACTGGAAGATAAACACAAATATACACTAAACAGAAATATTACACATTAGGAGTCCATGATCTCAGTTCATTATGGAACAGGAGTCCCACTCTGGGACTCCTGTTAGAGACCTGAGGACTGGCGTGATATGTTCATATTTTCTGGTTCTGCTTAGAATCCTGGCAGCAGCATTCTGTATGAGCTGTAGCTGTCTTATGGTCTTTTTGGGAAGACCAGTGAGGAGGCCATTACAATAATCCACCCTGCTTGTGATGAAAGCATAAACAAGTTTCTCTAAGTCTTGTCTGGAAACAAAGCATCTAATTCTTGAGATATTTTTAAGATGATAATATGCTGATTTAGTTATTGCTTTAACATGACCACTGAAACTAAGGTCTGACTCCAGAATCACACCAAAATTCCTGACTTGATCTTTAGTTGTTTGACCCCTAGCATCAGAAACGATACCCCCCCCCCACAGTACCTGAGAGCGCCCCCAACATCTCCCATGGCGGAGGTTCTGCAGGAGAGCATAGCAGCCAGCGTAGCCCCCCTGACTCAGCGGCTGATGTCCACTCCAGAGGTAGGACAGCTACTCCCAACAAAAGTGGCGAGGCGGCCCTCAGCTTCGTCATCAATTACCTTACCAAGGTTCCTTACCTATCCTCCAGCCACCCCGACGGAGCTAGGCGTGGCTCCTCCAGCCACTCCAGCCACTACTTTGTTTTGCTTGGGACTGTACATTGGATTTGGGTTTTATAATCATAGGGTTTTGTTATTTATTTAATTTTTATATTTTTTCCTCTCTCCAATTAATTATCTTTAAGCGTGGGTACATTGACTTAGCCAAAAGTGGACAGGGCTGAGTAAGGCGTGTGAGGTTTTAACTATGACTTTTTCTGACTGTGCTGGCTGTGGCGTTGTGTTAACTAACTGTCAATTCAGTTATCAATAAACAAGACCGTGTTAAGGCAGATTGATCAAAAGACCAGTGGGAGGAATCATGCCCGATCATGGTCCCATGGTCAGAACTCTCCAGAAGGGTGTGTGTGTGTGTATGTGCATGCGCCCGTGCATGCGCATGAAGGGGTCACATGTAAAGAAAAAAGGTTGAAAGGTTGAACTGATGCAAGAGTTAATTCTGTACAGATAATTTCTCCATGTGTAGACTCATGGCTGCCCCCCAAATACAAAATAATAATAAAACAGCACCAGGCCATTAATTAACTGTGATGTATTTATAAGAGATTGTATTGTAATAATGTTATGACAAACATACCCTATATCCTTTCTTCTCAAATTAATGATTAATGCTGAGCATGTTTGGGTGGATTCAGCACGGATATGCTCACCGTATGTGTATATTAAATACGCATGATTGAACTCCCGTTTCTCTTGTTAGATTCTCATAGACACCAGGAGACTATTGTATTACACCAAACTCTCCATTGCGGATTTTTTAAAAGGATAAGTGACTACATTTTGCAGCAACAGCCAAATTGTGGTTCTTTTATTGACATCTTGCTAAATACATCTCGTGCAATTTTTTTGCAGTGGCATCTATTTTCTTTTAGTTCCCCTTTACTTCCTTTTGAAATCCTACTTAAACTGTGTCCCTTTCTTTGTATCTTCCATGGCAACAAAGGCAATAAAAGGCTTGAAGCATAGGGAAAGGTTCAAAGAGAAAAACATCTTCTCTGACCTCACTTCAAGTTCCTTGTTTCGAACAGTACTTAGCAGTTCTGCCTTTTGAGCAGTCAGCAGTCATATCATATATCTTTTCACTCTTAGAGGAACTGTCATAACATGTACTCTTCCTCATCACCTATTACTTTACCCATCTAGATTGTTCAAGTCTTCCCCTCAACTTTGCCATTGCATTCGAAATGGAGTC
>JACXGM010020797.1:0-17608 GCA_016801145.1 Umbra pygmaea | reverse complement strand
TTATTGTGTCTATCAGCTTATGTTATTGTGTCTATCAGCTTATGTTATTGTGTCTATCAGCTTATGTTATTGTGTCTATCAGCTTATGTTATTGTGTCTATCAGCTTATGTTATTGTGTCTATCAGCTTATGTTATTGTGTCTATCAGCTTATGTTATTGTGTCTTAAATGTAAGACTTTTTAATGGCACTTTACATGCTATTTAAAACCAATATCGTAGTGAAAGCAACATACAAATAAAATCTTATTTAATTACTGAAAATAACTTATAAATTGTGTTTTTTACATTTCCTCACATGTAAGCAGCTCCATCCAATGCCTAGATGTAGGTGGCGGGTCACGTGTTTCCCTCAACACTGGACCCATGTAGGCCACAGTGTTTGTCAGTTTTCAAAAGCTATTTGAATGAAGGGAGGTTTCGAGTGGTGCATTTTTAACAAAACATGACTAGGTAGTCTCACAAGCAAGATGGCTACATTTGCAATCTTTGAATAGCTACAGTATAGACACCTGGACAACTTTGCGTAAAATTTGGGGCACAGGGGAGGGACCAGAAATAAAAAAAACAAAATTTATTAAGTTAATTTCAGTAATGGATTTATCAACATGTAAACTTTCATTTTAGATGAAAAAACAACCTGTAGATATTGTGTAGCTTCTGTAGTTACATAAAAATGGACCGTAACAATAGAAAACAGTGCCCATCCAGCAATCTCCCTGATTGGTTGCTTGTACTGTCTGTGAAACTCGTTGGCTCTATCAAACTTAAAATTTGTAGACTTACATTTTAAGGCCGGGTGAACATGAGGAATGGCTGAATCAAAAGCCATGCATCACGAAGAAACTGAGATAAACTTAGTTGTTATTACAGAAGAATTAAACCAACTTTTAGAATCAGAAATGAGCAAACAGTATAAAAAGCAGATGGAGTAATGGTTTCATAGTGAATGAGTGTTTGTGTACCACATGTCCTTTTGTTAATTTTACCTTGAACAGCTGATCAACACCAAACATATTTGTAGACAATTATCATTCAATCTATTGTAATACTTATTGAAATACTTCTGCCATTATCTCATTTGAAATAAGAAAAATAGGGACTCTTGCAAGGAGTTTAACTGTCCTGCAATGTGTTCATTCATTCATACTGTAAAGTTGAGCGATATCTTCCGATAACATTGATGTAATCATGTCGCCTATTTTATCCTACATATTTTAACTGATGTTATTGGTTTAGAAGGTTATAAATAACTGTTTAGCTAATGTTAGAAATAATATACATGTCTAAAATAAAATTATTAAAAAAATATATTTATTTGGCAAACTTTCAGTTGCTCATGTTATCAAACAAATAATAAAGTTTTTAACTACCTGAATTCAAAGGGGGTCAAACATTGATCTGTGTCATTTCAGTTAGCCTAGGTATAAAACAAATGTTTTGAGCTACATACGTTCTGATTTAGAATGTTAGCTAGCTACAAGAAAAAAATTCCAGTAGCAATGTTGTATGTTGTATGTCGTTTCATTGATAAATTAGTTAGTCTAGATAGTTAGTCAAGCTAGCAACGTTATCAAACCACTACAATACGCATAGCTGTTGGAATAAGAAGCAATCAATTCACTCAAAATGACCTTTTTGCCTTTTTAATAACAATAACATACATTTGAATAATTAGTCTTACTAATAGACATTTTGGCAGTGACTGTAATTTCCTGCCAAACATGGGTGGCTTTTTAGGGTGTGAATGATCTTGAATGGGCTTTGTGAGCCTAGATATACACTATTTGGTGGGTCACATACTGTATATCACTGCAGCTTTTCCCTCAGCAAAAACTCAATACACTATCTTACCCCACTGTCTCCATTTAATAAAGCATACAAATATTTAGCCCACAATAAGTATGATATGAACATGAACATAATATTCAGTTTTAATATGCTCTCAAACAAAATACTCCTCAATTATTAGGCTACATAGGCTTAGTGTTTTTTTGGGGTAAACCCGTTTCATAAGATTTGTTTAACATGTTTAATGTCTGTCATTTAGAAGAGGGGAAGGTAGTCTTTCCTACAGCCTATAGCCTTTTCAACCCAACTCCATCCTATGTATCCTACCGGGCTAAAGATTTGATCTAGTGGAAAGCCAAAGACTTCAATGCTCATTGAAAGGTCCCTCACTCATTAAAGCCTAAACTACGGTCTTTTTGTTAATGTATCCGAGTCAAAAGCATAAATAGGAGAGACAGATTTTCCATATTTTTAGTTTCGTTCATATCGTTTTTTGAATGGGAGTGATAGGGCCACTATTATGAAAGCACCAAAATCGCTATTTTTAAAACAATAGGAAGGCTTGACACAACAAGAAACTTTGCTGGAAGACTTTTTAAGGGTCTGCAGCTACCCTGGTCTGTGTATGGATGCACAGTGTGTGCGTTTGTCTTTTAGGCCCACTGTGTGACCATATGTCTGTCATGCGGGGAAACCATGCACTGACATTTTAGCAATGTAGCCGACGTTCTTATCTAGAAAATCATTACATTATTGATCCCATACCAGTAAGTAGAAATAAGTCCATCAGTGTAGGAATGTCATAAGTGTAGAGTCCTACATCACGCCCTAATCCATTTATAGTGTACACTATGGGTCAGCATTATCTCACTATGCTGGGAATGTTTGGATCGGATGACGGTTTTACACAGTGCTTCTTTCCTAGGTTCCGGTTAGTCAAGGTATTGTACTGCCAACCTAAACAATTTAGCCTCAATTGGATTAATTGTATTAACTGGATTAATTTGAGTAATTAAATTAATGTCATTATTACATTAATTGGATTACTTTGACACTGGACAATTCCTAGCAAGAAATCTGAATATAAACCATAAAGGCTGTCTTGGTAATTTACGCATTAGGAAGTGAGTGTTGTATCATATACTGTACATTGAGGTCATTGGTAGAGGTGATGCACAAGAAGAAAGGAACAAACACAGACAGTGGCAGTACTGACAAAGACAGACAGACCAAAGACTTGTGCAGACTCCTTGTGCAGGTTGGGTCACAGTTGTAGTTGGTCATTATGTAATCCTGACTTGAGGCTTAAGTGTTAAATGAGCAGTGTGACAAGAACCGGACGGCTTGGTGACACATGCTTGGTGACACATGCTTGGTGACACATGCTTGGTGGAAGCGCATGATCGATCTTCGATCATCTGAAAAAAAAGGTTTCCAATGAGCCAAGTGGAGAAAAGGCTGGGGAGACAAATACTGACAGAAAAAAAATAAAGACGGAGAGAAAAAACAGTGTCCCAAACCGTGAGTTGTAAAATTTGTGGAGCACACCTGCTGTGACAAAGACCAAAAGCGGAAGAGGACGGACAAACACAGAGACAAGAAGAATGGAAAGACACGGAGGAAAAGAACAATGGAGAAAGATAAAGAGATGAAGCGAGAAAGAGATAAAAAAAGAAAGGGAGCTAGCAAGAGATACTGAGACAAAGAGGGATAAAGCACAGCATGGGTCTATAGGCACCTGGGGGGAAGAATGAAAGCAATACACTAACACACACAACATGTGCAGCCCCTTATGCTAGTATGTTATGTAGGTATTGTGCATCTCTTAAGTAAACTCAATAGCCAGATCACCAGGTACATCAATATGGTTGAAGGTCAGAGATCCCTTCAGAAACACAGTTGCCCACATTTCTGGTTATCTTTGGTATATTTGTGTTTGTCAGACTGTTTTCTGTAACCCTTAGATACTGTTGAGTGAGAAAAGCAGAGGAGATCTCCACTTACATGTACTGCACCCGGTGCACCAAGGAAAGAACCAGTGACTAATGCCAGTTGTTCTGTATTTAATGTTCAAATAAACAGTACTAAGGGCCATGACAACGCTCAGCCCGCTACAGTAAGCCATGGCCTGGTGACTTAGGGTTTGATGAAGCTATTCATTGTGGTGAATGGGGTGTAGCTAATTAACAGTCAACCCGGTGTACATCACCTCTGACAGAAAAGGCAGCATATTAACTGTTTGAATATAAACATGTTATCATGTGTTAATCTCTTTCTGGGAGAAGTGATCACAGCAGTTAGGATGCATCCCAAAGGACAGTAAATACCCTCTTGGCTTTGGAGAAAAGTAGTGCACTACGCCAGGAATAGTGCATAATTCCCTGTAGCTACATTATATATGCTGTGGCCAATAGTGCACTACATAGGGAACATGGTGCAATTTAGGAAGGCACAATAGAATCGGTTTAAGAGTGTCTCTCGGCCTGCTGGTAAATAGCTTTTATATTTAATAAGATTTAATCCACTCTGCAGCAGCACTGTTTAATGGAATGTTCAATACAACTGTGTGTGTACTGTATACTGAAATGTACTGTGTGTTGAATAATGTGTGTGCACTGTATAATAAAACCTACGGTGTGTTGAATGATGTGTGTGTGTGTGTGTGTGTGTGTGTGTGTGTGTGTGTGTGTGTGTGTGTGTGTGTTGAATGATGTGTGTGTGTGTGTGTTGAATGATGTTTGTGTGTGTGTTGAATGATGTTTGTGTACTGTATAATAAAAAGTACTGTTTGAAGAATGATGTGTGTGTACTGTATAACAAAATGTAAGGTTTGAAGAAGGATGTGTGTGTACTGTATAATAAAATGTACTGTGTGCTGAATGATGTGTGTACTGTATAATAAAATGTACTGTGAGTTGAATGATGTGTGTGTGTACTGTGTAATAAAAAGTACTGTTTGAAGAATGATGTGTGTGTACTGTATAACAAAATGTAAGGTTTGAAGAAGGATGTGTGTGTACTGTATAATAAAATGTACTGTGTGCTGAATGATGTGTGTACTGTATAATAACATGTACTGTGTGCTGAATGATGTGTGTACTGTATAATAACATGTACTGTGTGTTGAATAATGTGTGTGTACTGTATAATAAAATGTACTGTTTGTTGAATGATGTGCGTGTACTGTATAATAAAAAGTACTGTTTGAAGAATGATGTGTGTGTACTGTATAACAAAATGTAAGGTTTGAAGAAGGATGTGTGTGTACTGTATAATAAAATGTACTGTGTGCTGAATGATGTGTGTACTGTATAATAAAATGTACTGTGTGTTGAATGATGTGTGTGTACTGTATAATAACATGTACTGTGTGTTGAATAATGTGTGTGTACTGTATAATAAAATGTACTGTTTGTTGAATGATGAGTATGTACTGTATAATGAAATGTACTGTGCATTTAAGAACGCTCAATACATCAGTCATCTGATTGGTCACATTATCCCATTTAGAGAGATACAGAGTTCATTCCTATGGTGATCTCTCTCTGCTGGGACGACCAAAACAGGACAGCCCCGGCCAACCAGAGAAACCAGCCATGTGAGCACTGCCATTCACTCCCCGCTTTCTCCCTGGTTTGGCTACGGTGATGTGACCACACTGCCCAGCCTCCCGGTCGACCACCCAATACTCCATGGAAACACAGCCCCCTCCTTCCACCTCCCCGTGGTCTTTGGTCAAATTAGTGCTGTGGAGGATTAGATATGGTAGATACACTTGTGGGTTTATTAGCTAAGGACAGCATTTACATGCGTGTCCCAGAATATCTCTACCAGCCTAAACCCGATAAACAAAACTGCGGCCTTCATGATCACTTCTTCCTACACAACAATGTCAATAGCGGACACACGTGCTTCCCTCCATACAACACACATTTCACGCAGCGTATTAACACACTCCAGCAAACACCACCTGCCCTGTGTACATAACATCACTGATGACCTCCAATATTCTTCGAGAGGTTGTTTTAATACTCCTAAGACCTAAAGTACACACACACACAGCTTTCCTGGATCAATTCTTACAGTTACACACAGTAAGGTGATTGACGGTTGGTGTATTGATCTTTGACTGATCAATGAATTGGAATTTAATTTGAGCTGCAGTAACTGTACATTGCCAACTGGGATATAGCTTGTGTGTGTGGGCTGTGTGCATGGTCCATGTGTGTCACACTGAGGAAGTGCGTTCCTCTAAAGCTAGTTATGTATTAGAGCAAACCCAATAGCAGAAAAAGCAGAGGCCATGGGGAGTCCAATCACCAGAAATTCAGTTAACAATGACTTAAATTAAAAACAATTAGCATTCCTTTTCCCTAGCGTTCATTTCATTTAACAGAACAATAGACATCATGTGATGATACGTTTGTTATCAAGGTTTTGTTGTAATTTTCAAATCTCTCTGTGTTATGTTGTGGTCAATATTTAACTAATCAATCGGTATAATTATTAAAACTATGTTCCAGCCCAACAACAAGCCACTCTGGCAAAAATGGCCTAGGGCTGAATCTTGAAATCTACCATAATAAACGGCCTGGACCTGAATCTTATAATCTACCTTAATAAACGGCCTGGGCCTGAATCTTATAATCTACCTTAATAAACGGCCTGGGGCTGAATGTTATAATGTACCTAAATAAACGACTTGGGGCTGAATCGTGTAGTCTACCTTAATAAACGGCCTGGGGCTGAATGTTATAATCTACCTTAATAAACGACTTGGGGCTGAATCGTGTAGTCTACCTTAATAAACAGCCTGGGCCTGAATGTTATAATCTACCTTAATAAACGACTTGGAGCTGAATCGTGTAGTCTACCTTAATAAACGGCCTGGGGCTGAATGTTATCATCTACCTTAATAAAACGGCCTGGGCCTGAATGTTATAATCTACCTTAATAAACGGCCTGGGGCTGAATCTAGTAGTCTACCTTAATAAACCAGGGCTTTTGTCTGTGTGTCTTACCTCTGCTGGCTCTGTCAACATGCTGGAGGTCATCCAAGAACCTGATGACCTCTGGGAAGTCTTCCTCACAAACTGCAGCCAGGAAGTGGAGCAGTGTGGACTTCTGGTCAGCTGACTTAGTGTCCTTAAGCTGCAGAGGGTAAATTACATTTTAGACATTTAGCAAATGCTCTCATCCACAACATTCAATTAGTGCCTACATATTACACAGCTTGATGTAACAACCACATAACTCACTAAGCAGCCCCTACACACGGAAGAAGGAAAAGAAAAACACATTTTCCAGGACATAGAATAGTTTTCACTGCTTTCCTCCTGTAGGGATGGCCAGGAAACCAGAGGTGGCAATAGGTTAGGGATGTAGGGTACACATGCAGTGTAGGGAGGTAGGGCAGGGGCATAGGGTACACATGTAGTGTAGGGATGTAGGGTTTACAGAAGGTAAGAAGGGGAAACCTGGATGACTGAAAACCTTCAGTTTTAACCTTCAATTAAAAGTTCTTAATTTCCCAGCAACAAGCAATGTTACACCTTCTCAGAAGGCTTCCTCAGGATACAGGCATCACACACAGATCCTACATTATGCTATGTATTTAACCCAGTATAGGTGAGCGTCCGTAAGCAAAAAAAGGTGGTTTTGTAGGTTGCACACACAAACACATGTTGAAGCAAGCAAACACACTAGATTCGTAACAGAAACATACTTATGCCAAGTGTACACATCTTGTGTCCTATACAATAAACGAGCAGTCTTGAGATAATTTTAGAGACTTAAATTCAAACTACAGGTATGATAATTGTTGGGTGCCAGTTAGGCCTGCACGATTTGGGAAAAAATATGAATCACAATTTTTTTAGCTTAGAATTGATTTCACGATTCTCTGCCACAATTGTTTTCTCACAGAGTGTAATGTTTATTGCACGCATGAACCATGACAAAACAAAACAAATTGGCAGTACCAAACATGGATTTCTTTTGGCACCTATAGCACATTGCACATCACCACAAGCCTGTAAACATAGAGGCTTCAATGAATTAAGAAAATAAAGTGCATACTGGCCATTTAAGTACAGTAGGCTACCAAAAATAGTGACATACCACAGTGAACTAAATTTGGCACTGATAAAGGCTCTATCTGAACTCCTTGAACATGTATTTACAAAAAAGTTTTTTAATGAGAATCAAAGTCATTCAAAAATGAAATTGCAAACAGGGGTGAATCGCCATTGCGAATTTATAACGATTTATCGTGCAGGCCTAGTGCCAGTTAATGGAAGCAACAGTGGCAGCTTGTGAACATGATAAAAAAACAGTGCTTTTCCCATTGCTTTCTTTATGTGAAGGTGAGATATATTTTGAATGATATTGTTGCCATGTAGTTAGTTGTGAAATGTGCCCTGGCTAGGATTGAAACTCTCTACAGCTCCAGAGAAACGTGGAGAACAAAGATTGCTGCATTCTCAAAACAGACAAAAACATATTCACGTCTCTGTGTTTGACAAGATAATTTGATGCAGTGTACTGAAATTGCGTCCAGATTGGGAAAAACACAATGTTTCATTGTCAATTATGATTATCACCCTGCAATTCTGAAGGCCTTTTTTAGTGAGAGTGCCAGCTCCTTTTGATACTAAAGAGAAAATAGAAAGCAGACAAGCATTTGATTACATTAGATAATATAAATATTATAAAAGCCAGTAGACAGGCAGTCAGACATGCATGCACTCAGGCAGACATGCTGTTTAATGTAACAGAGAATAAGACACAAGTTAGTCCTCCAAACTACTGAAATCGTTGGTAAAAATAAGCACAAAAAAATATATATATATAGTATATGCAAATATGAAGTGCATACCATTGGGGTTTCTGGTGACACACAGACACACTCCAAACTCCCTTAGTCATCTATCCAGGGTTGCCAATGGTGGGAAACTTTCTAAGAAATTTATAGATTTTTTTTGCGGGGGTATTTAAAAAAAAATCATTTTAATAGACAGGACAGAAAGAAGAAGATGCCAGGGAGATAGAGAGGACACAAACAGTAGGCACTGGTTGCTAGGGGGAATGTGTCGATCAGAGTCTAGAGCTCGGACCGCTACACCAACTTTGTCACAAATATGCCTTACCTATAATAGTGGGAAAACAAATAATAAGGCAATTTTAGGTAATATTTGTTACATGTTCTGATATGCTTTGTTTAAATTACTGTCATTAAAGGGACATATTCAGTTTTAACCATTTTAGATATCATTTTACAGTTTTCAAGTTGAGGCATCATATAGACAGTCGTTCTGGTGAAAGTTCAAATTTGGAGACAATTGACTCTATCTAGTTGAGTGCATGAGCCAAATACTGTATTAAAAAGTAAAAACTCCCAGTAAAACCTGTTCTAAACCTTATCCGTATTAACCAGCTCCACTATCGAATCAAAGTTTTATATAGTTTATTTCCTGCAAACATCAACATTTGTGCATTTGATGAAAAAATAATAGCCACTTCAGTTGTGTTATGTTAAGAGTCGTTCTGGTCACAGATGAAATAGGTCACGAGCAGTGTTGGGGAACGTTACTTTACTTAGTTACTTCTCCAAAATGTAACTATGTTACCTTCTGCGTTACTATTTATTGAAAGTAACTAATTAAACTACTTTAAGTTACTTTAAAAAATGATTTTTACATATGCTTTTTGGTGTGTCTAGGTTATTTATCATACAATACTCATTGGACAAAAAGTATCAATTTATTAACCTTCCCAAATATTTAAACGATTTGAATCAATTTTAATGTTAAGTTGATTAAGAAATAATTATTATTTACAGAAACAATCTTGGAGCAATTATGGTTAACTGTCTTGCTCAAAAACAGAATAAAGGCTTCAGCTTGGTAGTGTGTGTGTGTGGGGGGAGGGGGGTTGAACCATTCTTCTGAGGGCTTATTCAAAAATGAATCATGAACCCCAAACAATTAGGCCACCTTGACGCCCCTAGATAGTGATTGCCTGATCATGTCGAGTGCAGACTTGTGGTAACTACTTTCTCTGGGCATGATTCAATTAACCAATATGATCAGTCTATTTCTCATGAATGTGTGAGTGTTTGTATGTAAAACCAATTTTATTTCAATGTCTGAGTATATAACAAATTTTAACTGAGTAAAAAAATACAGATAAAAAATGATTTAGAGTTTTATACAATATGCGGTGGAATTTGACTCCTAGTAATGCTTCTGGAATTAATGGAGTCACATTGGTGAACACATTGAGCAGTCCTGAAACAGAAATATTGAGTCTAAAGCAGATGTGGGCAATTATTTTTGCTTGAGGGCCACATTTAGCTTTTGAAACCAAGTGAAGGGCCGCATTTTATAGCGATGTATGAAAAATAGGAAATGTTATTTCATTAAATTAACCCCACCCCCTACACAGTTATGTGTGTTTCCTACAGAAAATAAATGCTTTGCTACACCATTTCCTTGTTTGACTGTAATGTTTTTAGTTTACCAAAATATAGTCAGTGAAAAGTACTTTGTGACTCGATATCTCCGGCTGTCATTAATCCACATGGACAAACCACTCCTTATTATTTGCATTGGCATTATTTTATCAGCAGAACCCCCTCTTTCCAACCATAATGGTACCATTTTGGTTTTGTGCAGGATGATGTCCTACATCATTGCAGCATTGCTATTTTGTCATTTTCACGTCCTACTTTCTGTCTGTAATATGTTTAGTAAAAAAGGCAAAAAAACATGACCAACTTCGAGGCAACAGCTCCGGCTCTGATAAACTCACATGGATGAGCCAACACTCATTATTTTCGGCTGATCTTCATCTTTCCAACGTTACCAAGCTTTAGTTGCTAGCATATACGCTTTGCGAGATAATCGCGATACAATTGCGGGAGACGGTGGAGGGTAAAAACGCCTCGCGGGCCAGATCAAAGGACCCGGCGGGGCGCATCTGGCCCGCGGGCCGTAGTTTGCCCACCTCTGGTCTAAAGGCTACAGTTTAGATCTGTTGGCTGGCATAATTATAAGCATGCTGAATGTGTGTTTACTGGCACAAATACACACGTTCCGAGTGCATGTCACTTGAATCCTTGCACACCATATGTAGCCTACTGTATGTTGAAAACTTCCATAAAGTGCATTCTCATCGCCTGTTAAAGCACATTGGACATTTTCTGTAACATTGTGCACGTTTTCAACACGTGTTTATTGGAATAACAGGGGAAAATATAACTTGAAAATAACATACCTCCACTCGTTGTAGACCCCATAGTAGAAAAAAGCAATTTCGGTCCAAAACATTTGAGAGAGACGAACGATGACAAGCTTTCCATTATATTCCCACTCGACAGGTGCTTGCACGTGACGCAAAGCTCACTGGAGACATTTATTTATCCTCCCTGCTTTTTGATAGATTTGCAGTAATGTCAATATTTCCAGCTGTTAAAATGTAGGCTGTGCATTCTTCCATTTTGCTAACCTCCAATCTGCACAACTCTGTGCATTACAATTTTAAGTGCAAGATCTCTCCTCTTTTGGATTGGCGTTGAGGCGCACAATACGGATTAAAAAACAAAACGACAACGGATAATAAATTATTAAATTGAGTTCTAAAATAGAAAAGGTGATAATATAACGTAAAATATAACGTAAATGTAACTAATTTTCTCGTTATAAATTTAACTAGTAACTAATTACTTGAATTTTTATAGTAACGCGTTAGGTTACTTTTTTCAAAAAAAGTAGTCTGACTAGTGTAACGCGTTACTTAGTAACGCGTTATACCCAACATTGGTCACGAGTAACCTCCAGAATCATACACCTTTGAAGAGAATGGTAACTAGCATGGAACTATAAACCCTGTAGCAGCTTCCATTGCCTTGGGTTGAAGGAAACAATGCCATCCTTTCAGATTTTAGAACCTTCACTGATGCATCAGACAGAGGAAACTGCAGCTCTGAAAAGATTCATAAAGACTTCTGCCTGAAGCCAAAACATACCAGTGCCAGAGCGTACATGATCAATGCCAAGTACGTTGACAAGAGCATCCAGGCTGGTAAAGAAATCAACAAGGCCTATGTTGCCATCATCACTATCATGTTTTGCCACCTTGGCCTGAATGAGAGCAAGGTCATTATTACTCAATAACTCATATTTCAGTCATTTAACAGATACTTTATTCAAAGAAACATTCTGTAAGTAGAGGAACATCCTAGAGCAAGTAATGGTAAAGTGCCTTGCTCATGAGCACGCAATTTGGTCCACTATGGAATCAAACCAGTAACCATCAGAATACAAGTCTGATTCTCTTAACACTAAGCCAAAAGGATGCCCTATAATTTGTCAGTCATATGTTGTTATTCACCCATTGGAAAGGACTTAGTAGGACTCATAGAAATGAAATGATTCCAAATGCCATTCCAATTCAAATCAATGTAGCAGAATGGTCAGAGTGGCAGCCATTTTGTGTTGTACCATTCCAGTGCAAAGGCCTAATGGCCTAATTTCGCATTGAACCGATTTGCGGCAAGTTGCGGACTCAATCAATCAATCAATCAATCAAATTTATTTATAAAGCCCTTTTTACAACAGCAGTTGTCACAAAGTGCTTTGACAGACACCCGGCCCGAGACCCCCAAAAGCAAGCAACACAAGTGATGCACAGTGGCTAGGAAAAACTCCCTAGTAGGAGGGACCTAGAAAGAAACCTAGAGAGAGGCCAGACTCAAGGGGGTGGCCAGTCCTCTTCTGGCTGACTAACTCACTAGTTAGTTTTGCAGCAGCAACAGAGTAGTCAGCTGCGCTAACATATCTCCGTTGCCTGACAGTAGGTGGCGGTGTATGCACCTTTCAGATGGTTGCGATCTGCCATTAAATCAAAGAAGAAGATGAAGAACGTGGTCTACCTTGTTGTGAAGAGGAATTTGAAGGTGCTGGATTTAATTAAGTTATAATTCTATTGGTAAGTCATTAAATATATTTAGGATATGCTAATATTACAAACTACAGTTAGATAAGATCTATAACTTGTCTCGAAAGCTAGACAAGATCTAAATAATCTTGCCTGATAGCTAGCTAAATATCACTTTGCTTACTGGAAAAATGAGTATGACACACTTTACAGCCCGACTGGTGCGTGTTGTCACTGTAACTAATGACAGCCGACATGTTTTTGTGTACTAATCGAATTACCAAGCAAAACAGTTCAATGAGGCTTCTATTGATTTAATTTCTATGGTAGGACTTCTCTCATTGACTTCATCACCCAGCTGCCTGAGAGCCAAACCGGACACTATTTGGGAACACTCAAACAGGCACGTGACAGGCTGACCAATAGCAGCATTGGACCACTGACGATCATCTTGGTGAACTCGAGGCATCCAATTCTGATGTCTAAGCAGTGAACATTGGGAAGGTCCAAAGAGGCTGTCAAGCCATTGAGAAAAACAAACTTAGCCAGGGACTTTGCTTTATGCCTTATATGTTCCTTTTTAATCACTCAATTGAAATTGCTGTGCAATTAGCCTCACCTGTGATCAATAATCAATGCTCACATGGCTTGAATTAACCAATTAATGATGGATTTTATGCTTAAAAACTTCACCTTTACTCCCTGCTTCTTTTACACAATGGCAAAGACCTGACAGCTGTCTGAGAGCATCGGCAACGCAAATATAACTATGGAACTATCAAAAACCTCCCAGGAAAATTTATCCGAGAAGTCTTCGAAGGTTGGTGCGAACTGTAGAAAGAAGCACTATGTCAACATCCACAGAGCTTAAGGCTGATCCGAAACAATCTGGAGTAATTGTTTCAACCTGTACATACGCCACACACTAAACCAAGAAGGGCTTTATGGCAAAGGCCAAGGAGGATGCCAATGCTGATAGAAAAGGCATGACTGATCTTTGCTAAAACCCAGAAGGAAACCACACTCCTTCTGGGAAAATGTTCTATGAATGGACAAATGAAAGCAATAGTTCTTTGGCAATGCAGACCAGCAATTTGTTTATAGGCAACAATGTGACACAAACATATATAAAAAAAACGAAAACAAATGCCGGTGTGTTACTAATTTTTTTGACAATACTGATTGAATAATAATGCCAGAAACAAATGTACAAATTACATCTACCGATGGCTACAAAGTGCACAAATGCAACTTTGGTCTAGTTAGGAGTGTCTGCTAAACTACCTAATAGTAAATATGTATGAATACATTTGGGTTAGTATGAATACAGGTTAGGTTTCCGAGATGGTTGCAGAACACAGAAGTCTCGAGACCAATGACTGCACGTTGCTATGGTGAGAGAGAAACAACACGTATCTTCAGGTTTGATTTCCTTATTTTCTATAGACAGGTGCAATCAGGATGAGCTCCTCATGAATGGAAATACATTTGCCAAAGTTTGGAATGTGCCAATCAGAAATATATTAAATCATTCAACAGATCATGAGGGCATCATGTAGAAAGGAATACTAGTTAATCTGAATAAAAACTAGAAAAATAGGAACACACCTATCTCAAGGTGTGGGGATACGCAAGTTGGAAAATCTGAACCCTAAACTGTTGTCAAGCTGGTTTGGCAGATTCAAACCGGTAGCCTATTTATTTGTGCATTTTTCAATGGAATCAATTAAATAAAAAATAAAAAATCATAATAATTTTCTCATATTTGTACAACGTCTCTACTCACCTAGACCACTATGTATTACAGAGAAGGTAATTTTCTTTGATTTTAGTTTCAAAGTGCCTGTCATTTTGATTATCTGTAACCTTCTCCCTAAAGGCTACACCTTTATTCCATGAACAACTTCGCCAAGCTATTATACGATCTTTGGTTCATTTTCACACTGACCTTTTATCCGTGCATATGTAGGTTTAATGAACTGCAAAATTTTGGAAATATACACATTTTTAAATTCTCGTAAAAAAACTAATTAATGGTGAGTTTATTGAATATTATCATCTAATCAAAAACAGGTTTTCTATCCGAAAAAGTAATCAATTGCTGTGAGTAAACTTTCTACTCTGGTGTTTCCAAGCCATCATTTCAATACAGTATTTCACACAAGTTGTTAACAACTTAGAAAATTTAAGAAGAACATTGATGAAGGACATAGAAGAGTCAAATTCTTTATGCAAATGTTTTTCTATACTGACACATGGACCAAACATTTGAAACATTTTCAGAGTGAAGGGGTACAGGGGTTTATACCGTTGGTCACATAGGACCAACTAGTGATCATTTGCCGGCTTGAGGATTTGATCTGGCAACCTTTCATTTACTGAACAAATGCTATGAACTGCTGAGCAAACTGCAGTTGATGTGTGCTACATTGAAAGATGTAAGATAATGAAGTACAGTACATAGGGAACAAGGCGGTCCTTTGAGAGTCATCACATATCATAATCACCCAGAGGTCCTGCTTACTGCTTCAACACCACATTCTTATATCAAACAGGATTGACTACTGAGAGTAAGTCTCAAAATTGTGTGTATGTACATGAATGTCTGTTTGTTATAGCAAGGTGGAGAGAGGTGCATGATGATCGGATCTCTTGGACCTGAATGTTGCTGTGGAAACAGAGAACCAACACGTATCCTATTTGTAACCCTTATGTGTGCATGTGTGGAGCAATGGATTTGTGTTATACTTGTTACTATCAGAAGTATTACCTCTAAGGATAAAGGGTAAATCCCATTTCTCTGTCTTACCCCTTCCCCTATCCCTTCCCCTACCCTTACCCCTTCGTCTTAACCCTAGCCCTTGTCCCTCAAAACCGAGTGGTTAGGGATAGGGATGAAAACATACCCTGATGAAATGAGACACCACTTGGTTACAGTTACGTTATCATACATCGTCGCTAGCTGGCTGCTACTTCACCAGAGGCGACAAGTGTTGATCACAAACTTAAAGATATCAAACAAAATCCACTGCTAATGTAGTTTAGTTAAAACTGTAGACACGCATGGTGTCCATTCAAGGCTAGTCATTGAAATGCAGGAATGTTGTTCACATCAGCAATGTAACAAAACTAGCGATTTTTTAAAACATTTCAATTAAGAACATGGTTACAAATATATATGTACAGGACTGTGTAGAGCACAAAACAAGTCTTTCGTAATTTTTAAGTCATTTAAGCTGAAAATACATTTATTGGACTCTCTTGATGATCTGGCTGCCATTGTTGCCGGTTGCGCAGTGTATTCTGGGTACCCCTTGGTTTCAAGTAAGCACTCGAAAATGCTTGGTTTTAAGGGGTATCCACCCCTTCCCCTTAACCCTAACCCTAGATCAAAATGAAAATTGGGATAGCCCTTACTCTCACATGAACGCGCAAAACTAAGCAGAATGGGTAAGGGCTAAGACAGAGAAATGGGATTCACCCTAAATAAGTGGTGTTAAAGGTATTAAGGGTTAGAATTAATGATATAGTAAGGCAGGTTTAGGAATTAGAGGTTAGGTTTCAATATTTGGTGTTACATGTGGAGATATAAATATTATCTGCCTTACATTTTGAAGATTATTGTTGCATTTTGCAAAGCCTCTATGTAATACAGATCACATTTTGTGTGTAGTCACAGTCCTTGTTTGAACGTGAAGTTACTATTAACAGGTGCATTTATAAATGTACAAACTTTTTATTGTATTAAGAGACATTTTGTTGTGGTGGTACATCCTGTTCTAGCCCATTCCTACCCCAAAGGCAATTATTATATTATTATTTTTCAAAATGTCAGCTGCACTACCTGCTTTCTCCTGCCAATATACAGGTGAAACTTGTTCAGAAACGTAGTGATATGTATTTGCTGATGGTGTTTGTGTCATGGACCACAGAGCCAAGAAGGCAAATATTTTTTTTCTATGAATTTGTGCCTTACTTATTAAACCAGTGCCTGTGCAGCTAAGAAGAAACCACATGTTAATTGCACAGACACTGCTTTAATAGGTAGCTATGAAGACCTGTACCTATCAATAAGTTCTGTTTTTGCTTGTCAAAGTAAAATCACAATTGTAAAATGTTATATTTCTACTGCTATATTAGTGATTAATGATTTTGTTGGCCACTGCGATTTAAGTGTGATAAACCTAATGTGTCTGAGATGTACAAGATGTTTGAGATTATTTTGAGATATACTAGTTGAGCTAGCTTCATTTTATCTGTGCATTGAGGACTTTAAATACAACAGATAATTTTGTTTGTACCTGCTTGAAACCTGTGCAGCAAAAGGGGCAAGATGAACATTATGTTTTAAAATACAACTATTTTTCAGTATGCTATTTCTAGCTCTGCATAGTAGAAGCATTTGTTTTACCACAACCCTTGAACAGAGCCTTACATTGTTCTATTACATCCAGCATAACTTCTTAGATCACCCCAGCACAATTTCTCCAGGATTCCATGATAAAAATTAAAATGAATAAATGATAATTTATTATAATTTAAAAAGCAAACTCTGCCCAGGTTGCTGTAGTCACCAGTCCTCTCTCTTCTCCACGCTGATGGTGGTGATGTCCACACCCTAATGTTAGGCATTAGTATTTCAGAGCCGCTGCCTTAAGGTGTCATCTTGACTCAATAAGTCATTATTCACTGCCAGCCTCGGTCTCTCCTTCCACTTCACCTTCCATTCCTCATCTATCTCCGTGTGCCTCTTCTTCATTTCCTCTCTGTCTCTCAGTGGCCGACACAGACTGGAGAATGCTCCAGTTCCCCATGACCCCCCATGCTCTCCTACCTCTCGCTTCCCTCTCTCTCTCCCCTTCCCTCCCTCCTTCTCTCTCC